>JADRCD010207044.1:12639-68925 GCA_019843815.1 Montemys delectorum
GAGAGAGAGAGAGAGAGAGAGAGAGAGAGAGAGAGAGAGAGAGAGAGAGAGAGAGAGAGAAAACGCTCTCCAGGACAAAGTCTTGAAAAGCTCAGCTTTGATGTTTGATGACAGAAGCGTCGTCGGATCGTGGGCTTGAATCCTATCGCCTTCTTAACAGTGGCAATTCCCTTTCCACAGTTCAAGCTCTTTGAGTGTGACGTGTAGACATAAGGGGCTCTCCTTTGAAGCATGCTGGGAGTATCCAGCGATAGAGTATATACATATGACAAGGTAGGAAGAGTTCACTAAACCTCAGCTAGTACAATGAGATGTTACAGAGTTAAGTGTTAACTTGTCCTTATATTTGTCAGATGTGACATCTATTTTACATACCAATATAAACACACGCAAATACATTATGTTCCCCAGTATAAAAATAAAACGTATAAAGATTTGTATCCAGGGTGCCAAAGACCCCATTGCAAGGCAGTCTGCCGCCTTCTTCGCTGGTCTCTCGTTATTGACTTTTCTATGGATGAGGATCCCTGACAGGGACATCCCAGAGGAGACTGTCTCTGGCTATTGCTCATAAAACTTATACTCCAGTTTTGTGCATTACATGGTGGGTCGGTGCTCTTACATGTCTAAAACCAGATTCAGAAGACATAAAAACTCAAGTTCAGGAACAAATTATACAAAAGAACATATTTCACAGGCATTGCTAATAGCTCCGACGACATCATCAATGAAGTTTGTTTTGCTGTCTCGGCAGCAGGGTCAGTTGCTGCCACCTTGTGGTCAGGAGGCATTTTCAAAATCAAAATATTGCAGTAAGATGGTACTACAAACTTATTCTTTTTAGTGAGACAGGGCTTTGCTATTCAGCCCAGGCTAGGCTGACAGCTCCCCTGACCCTGTTTCTCAAGTGCAGGGATTACAGACGTGGGCCATCACACAAGTCTCACTGAAAATAATTGTCATTATATATGCTCGAAGAAATGCATCAGATGTAGTAATTGCTGTTATTTTTATATTGTTGCTAAAATTCCATTTTCAATTTTAAAGGATTAAGTGAAAGAATATGTCTGTGAACACTAGTCACCAGAACTGCCCTTGAATTTATTATGAGTACTTATCATTTAGCTTGTGCCTTGTGTGTTTTCTCATGTGAAGAGCAGTGTGCAGGTGGGAGACTAGCAGGAGAGCTGTAACTTTCAAGTTGCAGTTTCAACAATGAAAGAGAGTGGCAGTGAGGATTTGGAAACAGTGAGAATAAGACAACCTCCTATCTCCTTCTCAGGGGCAAAAGCCAGCTCACAACGTTCTGAAGAGAAGACCAGAAATGTCAGAGTCCAGCAAGTCAAAAAGTGGCCATCTAGATTTAACAAGAAACATATATAGGGCTAGAAATATATATAGCTCAGTGACAGAATATTTCTGGCATGCCTAAGGCCTCTCTAGTACTTCACACAGACACACACACACACACACACACACACACACACACACACACACACATACACACACACACCTAAAAGCAAAAGATATAAAACTACATTTCTTCATATTATTTAAAAATGAACCTTAAGAAATGATTATTCTCTATATAGTAATTTAAATTTTATTAGTTGGAAATAATTTGAGCTAAAGGAATGATCAATAATGTGGATATTAGAAGTTTTTATTTGGACTTGACAATGTGGACATGGCCATTAGAAAGCACACATGACCTTCGCAGAGCTTTCCAGCAACCATGTCCTGCACGCAAATACTGTGTGTGGGCTGTCCAGCAGATATAGGTTAGCCTTGACTAATATTCGTATCTGACTCAAACCCAGGGAGATGAGGTCCCAGGGTGCACCTCCATGTCCAGGAAGCACGCAGTTCTTTGTAAGAAAGAGGCTATAAGTAAATAAATGACTTGGCCTTCAGAGACAAAATAAACATAACTATGTAATAGAGGCACCCATGTGCTTTATGGGTGTCCTGCATATATCTTCCTTTCTCGGGATATTGTTTCTTTATAGTACCTTACATAAGTTATCAGAAGGGAGTGGTGGTTAGTGTGTCGTGTAGATGATAGCCAAGGCCGACAAAGCTCATGCTAAGGCACGGTGGCTGTCAAGGAGGAGACATCCTTAGGTCCCATGGGTGTTGTCTTAGGGTTTTATTGCTGTGAAGGGACACCATAATCAACCCTTATAAAGGGAAAAATTTAATTGGGGCTGGCTTCCAGTTTCAGAGATTTTGTCCATTGTTGTCATGGTAGAAAATATGGCAGTATGTAGGTAGATAAGGTACTAGAGAAGGAGCTGAGTTCTACATCTTGATCCAAAGGTAACAGGGGGAGACTCTGTCACTGGATGTCGCTTCAGCACACAAGACTTCAAAGCCTTCCCCCATAGTGATACACCTCCTGCAACAAGGTCACGCCTCCTAATAGTGCTAGTCCCTATGGGCCAAGCATTCAGACACATGAGTCTATGGGGCCATACCTATTCAAACCACCATAGGTGTCATGATTCATTATGGCCTATTATGTCCATCAGGTGTAGTAATGAGGGAGAAACCCAAACTGGAGGGTCTAGCTAGACTCGTAGACTGCTATGCATCTATTTTCTTCAGTTGAGTTACATAATTATAAGGGACCTATGTTAAAGGGCGATTTCAGAAGTCTAAAAACATAATTTTCCATTCAATAAACTAAGAGTTTGAAAAAAATTCATAGATGTTTCTCATACACTAAAATCAGATTTACCATGACTTGCCTATATGCCTTTCAAGTATTTACATCAGCACATCACAGAGACACTTGCACATTGATGTTTATGATGGCACTGTCCACAGTAGACAAGTGATGGAACTTACCTGTCTAAAGCATAGAAATGGATGCAGAAAATATGACGTATGTGTGTGTATACAATACATACGCATATACAGTGTTTATATGGAAATGTCCTGTGCAATGCACTACCACCAGGAAAATACATAGTGAAACCGGTGGCAGAAATAGTTTAAAGTGAGAACTAGGGTTGATGAGACGGTTCAGCTGGGAAAAGGCGCTTGCTACTAAGCCTGAGTAGCAAGGGTTTGATCTGTTCCATGGCGCAAGGAGAAAACTGACTCCTGAAAGTTATCTTCTGGTTTCTACCAGGCTCTGTGGCACATGTGTCTGCATGTGTACACACCAAACACACAAAACAAACATACTTTTAAAACTTGAGTAAACAATGACTAAATCAGGTCTCGATAATGTCATAACAATGATGAAACAAATGCATAGCCACTTTCCCTCCTTCTAACTCACTGTTCAGATTGCTCTTATGTCTCTCACTATTCATAAGGATGTCTGCTCTCTCCTAGGAGCGGATGTTCAATGAATTGCTCACGCGTCAAGCACCTCACCTTCTGAAAGATTTGGACGCATACTTAGGAGACAAAGAGTGGTTTATTGGCAATTATGTGAGTATGTTTTGTGCTTAAAAAAAAAAAATACCAGCAATTGTATTTAGATAAGTTAATGAACTAAAAACTTCCTGAGCAAAAACTTTATTCCAGCCAGCCATGATAGTACACCCCTGTAATCCCATCACGAGAGAGAGGCTGCATAGCAAGTTTGATGTCAGCCTGGGCTACATGAGTTCCCATCTCAAAATGGGAAGAAGAAAAAATGGGGTGGGGGCAGGGCTGGACAATAACTCAGAAAATATAGTAGAGAAAATAGAACACTAAACTTCTTTCAACTAACTCTTTACATGGATCTGACCTGGAGTCATGAAGTACTTTATATAACTCTATACATTAATCTTTAGACGCTATCCTAAGAATCAAAAGAAAATGAATGAATTGGTGTCACATACACATGAGTACATAAAGACTACTTACTGCATTATTTTGTGCATGTGTATGTACATGTGAACATGTACGTGGATATTTGTGTGTGTGTGTGATGTGGAGATCAGAGGTTGCCCTCCGTTATTGCTCATCAGACACTGTCCACATTGTTTTCTGAGACAAGATGTCTCACTGCTCAGTAGGCCAGCAGCTCACCAGTCAGGCTAGACTGGCTGACCAGTGAGTCCCAGGGTCGTTCCTATCTTTGCCTCCACAGTACTAGGATCACAAGGCTGAGCCACCATACCCAGCTTCTGTACCTGGGTTCTAGGTCTCACAGCCACCATACCCAGCTTCTGTACCTGGGTTCTAGGTCTCACAGCCACCATACCCAGCTTCTGTACCTGGGTTCTAGGTCTCACAGCCGCCATACCCAGCTTCTGTACCTGGGTTCGAGGTCTCAAACTTGGCTCCTCATGATGCTTGCACAGAAAGCACCTCACCAACTCAGCCCCCATGCTGTACTCTTTTTTGTTTTGTTTTTGTTTTTTGTTTTGTTTGAGAGAGGGTTTCTCTGTGTGGCTCTGGCTGTCCTGGAACCAGGCTGGCCTCAAACTCAGAAATCCACCTGTCTCTGCCTCCCAAGGGCTGGGATCAAAGGCGTGCGCCATCACTGCCTGGCTCCGTGCTATACTCTTAATAACAAAGAACTACATTCAGTGCAAAGTAGTGTAATCTGAGCTCATCGTAGGAATATCAGAAAAGCAAACACACACAATTTTCAGTAGAATTATTAGTAGTTCTGGGCACTATTAGTATTTCATTTTTAACAATATTATTTATGATTTATACATTGTAAGTGGAAAAATCAGAAGTTATATTGATGTTACTAAGAATCAAGATCTTTGGTGTGGGAGAAAAGGAGACAAAGATAATCTAGTTTTCATAAGTATCTCCTCATACCCAGATTCTGGACGCTTAAATACTGAAAGGAACTCGAGGTTTGGAGACAAACGACTTAATCTCAATTTGAGACAAGAAATATAGTGAGTACTTTTTCATACTAGAAGCAAATGAGTTACTAAAGCAACTGGAGTTAGTCTCAAAAGGAGTTTTGAGTCATCTCAGGACTGGCTAGAAATGAAGTGATCCAGACTTCAGTGAGAATGTGAACAGCAGCAAATTGAAACGAGTCAAAACAAAGAGAGGAGCTTATGACAACTTATACAACATCCATACATACAACACCTGCAACCAAGCTCCTTGAACGCTGTATGATGGAGTCCATTTTGAAAGAATGAAGTAGAATGTGAGAGGCTTGGTTGGAAGCACTTGTCCCACCTTTTCTATGCAATCAGTACAAGTCCCTCTTCGGAAAAAGCATTCTAGTCATAAATGAGAGTGCAAACGACATCTCTTGCCAACCCTGAAGAAGTGATGAGCCTAGCCAGTGGCCACCAGAAACCACCTGCGTCAGAGAGGGATGCTGCTCAGATGCTGCTATAGGTGTGCTTCTAGAGCAGGAACATCAAATCTAACTGATCTTAGTGCAGTTATGGGTGGGTGGAGTTTCCCAGTTTTTGGGAAAGGCTGTATGGAAGACAGGAAAAAGTGTGTCTGTGGCTTAGGCGACTGATCCGTCTACCCTGTCCCTGTACCTCCTCAGCTTTCCATCACACTGCACAGTCCTTTCACTTCTTCCCACTTGCTTTTTATAACCTTTCCTTTTTGGTCCCTACTTTGTGAGTATTTCTCAGAACCCTTGACTTAAACAAACGTTACCTCCTTCAGGCTCCCTCTGCCCATGTTAGCCACTGCCCTTGGCCTTCATCAGCCATTTCACTGTGTATTTGATAAATCTCTTCTAAAACAAAACCCCTGACTGGGGATGCGGTTCAGCGGTGTTTGAAGGCTCTGAGTTTGGTCCACAGCACTGCAAGCAAACAAATAAACAACAAACAAATCTACATCAGAGGAGGGCATTGCATCCCAGATTGCTCCCCACCGTCCCTGACACCTAGATGCGGGTATGACACACAATAGGTACTTGATGACTATCTTAGTTGACCTGTAAAGTAACTACGCAGCAGTATTTCTTAGATGACAGCAGAAGTATGGAACACCAGCAACCAGCTCTAGTAAATTATGCACACACAAGCAAACTGAGTCCACTTTTAAATCCCACTCTAGAGCTGGGCTTAGGGAAACAGGCCACAATCCTAGACAGCCTGACCTCCAAAGGGAGCTCCAGTAAAATACGTTCCAGGGTCAGACGATCTCCCAACAATAAAAATTAAAAAGTGAACAAATAACAAAACAAATTTAACTCTGATAATGTGGTTTTGGGACCAATGTCACACCCCACTGATGAAGCTCAAGTAACAATGAAGAACACCCAGCTGACCCAAGCTTAGGATAGACTGTACCCGTCACCTTGGCCAAGCTGAGCATTCTATTAAGGACTAGATGCCCATATAGTTATTTGTCTTGACGTGATTCAAAGACAATGTATTTTATGAAAATTCTTTTATTTGGAACTATAGACCCTGGAGGGATAACCTATGCACTATTTGTTCCTTTATACCCTAAATCACAAAGGTACAAGGTACACAACATAATGAAATAATCATAGATCCCCTCACACACAGGGTATCTGCAGGACTAGTATAGAATCACCAATGGTGACATACAAAAAGGAACATGCCATTCTCAATCACAAGACTTAAAGTGTGTACCCTGGACATGTACACACCTGGGATGAGCCCACTTTTTCCTACAGATGGAAATCTCTGAGTTAGGTCAGGCTAGTGGAGATTGGACAGGGCTTCAAAGTAGTGTAGCATTGGACCATCTGTTGCCAAGGTAGTGTAGCAACTGGAGCATCTGCCTGTCTCGGGCATCTCCACTAAGTCACAGACAGTAGTCATTTAAATGTCCCTTGGCCATTGTGATGCTTGTCAGCTTCCAATTTTATCATCCATATGTTCAGCTTTTGTACCAACCAAGAATTGTTTTGAAATGGAAAGGAAATGTTCCTTGAGAGTAAGAAATTAAGTTTACTTTTGGGATGCTTCTTTTAAATATATTCAAAAGCCAAGTCTTTTGTTTAAGCAGGTAACCTGGGCAGACTTCTACTGGGATATCTGCAGCACCACACTTTTGGTCTTAAAGCCTGACTTGTTGGATATCTACCCCAGGCTGGCATCATTACGGAACAAAGTCCAAGCAATTCCTGCCATTTCTGCCTGGATTCTAAAGAGGCCACAGACAAAACTCTAGATGATTCAGAATCCCTCATCAGATGAGACCTCCATGAGCCAGCTAGAGGATCCGCATACTTCTCACCAATAGGACTCTTACTTTGTGGTATTCTGCTTGCTATGTATGACTCTTTTGTTGTGGTTTTGTCTTTTTCTGTAGGCATTTAGTTTCCAATATTTCATTTTTTCAAAACTTTACACTCTTTATAATTGTAGGGAAATAATTCACAATATATGTAGTTGTGCAGAGATATCAACATGCATGGATGCTTTAGTTAAACAGCACTAGTTTCCTGGCTAGTGTATCAGTTACCACAGTATCTTAACTACAAGTAATCATGTGAAATACAGATTTTGCAGCTAGCTCTTCAATCAGCAAATTGCTACACAGAAACTAATGGTCACCATAACGGTCATTAGCCACTACATGTTATTCAGGTATACACCAAAGTGTCTAAGCTACTTCACGAAAATACACATCTGTCTGACATGTTACGAAATGGGTAACAAAAAGAAGGAACTCATAAAGATTAAAGGACAGCCAAGAAACGTGATGCTGAAGCTTAATTTAAATTCCACAGAAATGGAGTAACAAAAAATTGACTAAATTCAGCACTGTTGCAATTCAGAAGGCTGTAGAGACAATGAAAGGAGCTGTGACCTAGGAAGTTAGGTACCCCAGAGACAAGGGAAAGAGGGTTACATACACCCTCATAGAAGCAAGGGGAGGGAGGATGGGAAAGGGGGTTTCCAGGAAACAGGGAAAGGGGATAACATTTAAAATGTAAATAAAGAAAATATCCAATAAAAAAAACAACAAGATAAATAAACAAGGACAGGCTGGAGAGATGGCTCAGCAGTTAGCACCGACTGCTCTTCCAGAGGTCCTGAGTTCAATTCCCAGCAACCACATGGTTGCTCACAACATTCTGTAATGGGATCTGATCTTCTGGTGTATCTGAAGAGAACTACAATGTACTAACATAAAATAAACAAATCTTAAAAAAAAAGAAAAAAAGAAAAAAGAAAAAGAAAAAGAAAAAAAGAAACCAGTGGAATAAGAACATATGTGCAGAACATTCACCTGGTAAAGAATTGTTGAAAATATATAAAGATCTGAGGAAAGTCAATAGTAAAATAAAATACCCAGATTGAAATGTCAGCTGGAAGATACACAGGTAGCCATGAGCCTGTGAGAAGGTGGCAATACAATGGCATCAGGGAATTACAATAACAGTGCAATCTCAAGACTAAATAAACACTGGAGAGACAGTGAATTTATGAGACCTTGGACTAACTGGGAACAGGAATGCAAAAGCTGTCACTGTCCCCTTCTGTGGGGCCGGCAGTCTCAGATTGTGTATTTACTCAAATGAGCTGAAAGCATGTCCGCGCAGGTGTCTTGGATGCTGCTTTACATACAGCTTCGAAAACTTTAAAGACTTCAAAGATGTCCTTTAGCAAGAAAAGCAGAAATAAACCTTAGTACGTACAGGTCAGGGCTAGTAAGCCATGAACAGAACATAGGTGAGCCAATACAGCACATGGATAAGTAAAAGGGGTCTACACAAAAAAGGCTCTACGTATGGAAAGCACTGGGAAAAGTCAAATGATGTAGATGGTAGAGGATGAGAAGCTGCCCGGGTCAGTGGTGACATGTAACTGGCTTTTAATTGCTGACAAACTGTAATACACAACAGATTACAGGGAGGGAAGATTTATGTGACTCCGCCTGATAGGCTCCATTGTGTTGGATCTGTGGAGCAGTATGTGACAAAGTGACTGTCTACTTACTCATGGTGACTAAGAAGCAGAGACCAAGGGTGGAAAGCACCTCTCTACACAATGCTCTAAACAATGGGCCAGTGAGATGGCTCCATGGATAAAGACCTAAGATCAATCTCTGGTACCTACATGATGGAAGCAAAAGACAGACTTTCACCTACTGTCCTCTGCCCTCCCCTTAAGCAGTGTGGCATTTGCACTTATACACAATACAGTTTATTTTTAAAAATGCAACCATTTCTCTTAAAAGAATCTTCTAATTAGCAATATTATCCCCCAGGACTGTTTTGGACTTTTCTCATTTGGTATCTGAAGGCTGAGTAGGATGTACAATGTGGCTCAAGCTGGCTTTGAACTCACTGCAATCCCGTTTCCATGCTGCCGTACGTGGATTCTTATTTTAAACTGTATTGATGGAATGCAGACTTTTGCTTTGTATGTTGACATCAGAAATGTTAATAGTTTGCTTGGTATGTTGCAGCATGTATGCAAATACTAATAAAGATGATCTTATACTTTATGATGTTTTGCTAAAAGGCAAAAAATTAAAAATAAAAATAAAAGAGTAGGAGAAGAGAAAGAAATACATGTCCAGCTAGGGGTGCTCTTATTAACATCTTCTTTAAGAACATTTTCTCTGATCTAATGGGGGGAAGGAGAGAGGGAGGCCAAAATTTTATGTTACTACACATTATATAAAAACACAACATGCATGACGTTGATCTTTTGGATTAAATTTTGACATTGTGTACATGAGTACACATTGTGTGATTAAAAGTCTATAGGAAAGAGTCTTTAGGGAAACAAACAAGCAATGCTTTTAATGAAGGTGGTGGTGCCTCTTATGCACAGGCATTTCCCTCTATATCACCTTCAATTAAAGACTATCCTTAATGGAAACAGAATATAGGAAAAGTAATAAATGGGGGGAAAATGGAAATTCAAAAATAATAGTCTTACATATTTCTGTGATCAGTATAAAATGTCATGCTCTATAGGGCAGTATTTAACATAACCATGCTGAGTCAGGTAAATCCCTTCTTTACAGGCTGCACAAATGGAACCCCAATCTTCTGATCCATGCACACCGTGACTCTACAGAAACTCCTATTGGCAAGTCACCTGTCTAAGACACATAAGGTATACTTAGTATGCATGTATGACTTGTACTAAGAAAATAAAACCTAGTTCATGATGGGTGGTGGTGGTACATGCCTTTAATGTCAGCACCTGGAAGGCAGAGGTCAGCCTAGACTATAGAGCTCCAAGACACCTAGGTCTGCCCTAAGAAATCCTGTTTCATGAAGGGGAAAATAAAAAGCCTACTCAGTTGGTTATGATATTAACAACTGTGCATTTTGTATGTTTTCCATTACTAATGGACTGTGATGTCTAATGGCACCAGCCCAAAGAAAGGACAATTGAGGATCCATTTTATATAACAAATCCCTATCTATTGCCAAGCAATACCTTAAAAATAAGATGGTCTCATTTCTGTTCAATATTACATACTTCTTTGGGGAAAGAGAAAGAGGGCTAAAAACCATTACAAAGGGTGTGAAATACAACTTAATGATCACAAATATTTTTATTAAACCCAAGACATAATAATAGAATATTACAGGGAGAATCCAACTACATTTCATTAGAAGAAATTCAGATATAACAACACCACAACCAATGAGCCTACTACGGGAGATACATTTATACAGAAAAGTAAAGAGTAATTCACTGTGGGTTTAAAAGGTACGATTTCCGACAACTTGACTAAGCGACCTGGGTACTGTGATCACAAGGAGGTAGCATTGACACCTGCAGGTTCCTGGTAGCCCTGTAGTGGGGAGATAGATCTGATATACTCATATATCTTCAATATTATATCTACTGAGTCAGGAGTTCAGAGTCTCAGATACCTGAAAAAAAAAAGCACTGTAGGACCATGTCAACCATCTAAGAGTTTACCTAGCACCTTAGCACTCAGGACGTCTTAAAAAGTATGAGCTCCAATAACAAATCTCTCATTTATAAATAAGTTTATTTATAATGATATTTACATTATAAAACAAAACACATAAAACTCACAAGTTATACAAAGAATCTGGTGTATAATAAAAACAGCAATATAGACTGACAGGCAAAATTTCAATGAAAAGTTAATAAAGACTGAGATAGCAAATAGACAATTTTACTTCTAAATTTCACTTTGTCACCCACACTGAACTGGAATTGAACAATGGCTTCTCTTCAGGTGGTCCTGTACTGGAAATCCTGGGAACTGATAAATTATATCTTGTTAAGAATTAAAGTTAATGACCTATTTCCATGCAGTACCTAATGCTACCTTAGTATGAAGTCACATCCAGTTTCCTTTGAAGTGAAGTAGCTTTAAGTTACTCTGTTCTGCTGGACTAGAAAAATGCCACCATCATCTGCTGATCTTGGTGATACAGCAGGAAATGTGTGAGAGACAACTGGAGCAAAAGTGACTGGGCAATGGTTAAGAGAAGCAAAAGCAGGAAAGGAGGCTGATGGTAACACACACAAGAGAAGGCAGAGTTAATGAGCCAGAGGTGCAAAGAAGGAACTGAGCCCCAGAACAGGAGAAAGGCTTCAGTTTCTACTCACTGGAAAACAACTTAGTGCCTAGCCAAACAAAATGTGTTCTAACAGGAGGAGGAAGAGGACCTGGGGATGTTAGTAGATGGAATGCCACCTTTTGATTCAGGCTGAATTCTTACTGACATTGGTGAACATCTGCTTCAAATAGCAATAAAATGAAGACTAAACAACCTATACAGCTGCATTCTTTAACATAATAAAAACTTCAAATCAGACAGGCAAAACAAGACAAACATTGTCAAATAAGGCACATGTAAATCTACACACATTATCCAGTGAAAGACAATATATATATATATGTATATATATTTGGAGGTAGAAATAATTACAAAAATACTGACATTTCTAAAGCATTAGCATATTTGTTACAAACAATCACCAACTAATCCCCATTCAGAAAACTGCTTTGAAAAATGATTATTCAACATCTTCAGGATGTGAGTATCTGGAGAATCCAGTTAGTGGCAAAAAGTTGTCCATACTATGTGAAATGCAACATGAAATTATAAAAAGTTACAAATGCTCATAAACTCCGTGGTCGCTGTGATGTGAATGTCCTTGAATGCACCAAGTTGATATTCCTCATCAATCAGGAATTCCGAGCTCTCCTTTCACAGGCCCATTGATGTTTTTAGTAATGTGGCTATATCTGCTGGCACACTTCCTTCATCAGCTGCAGGGCAGAGAAAATAATGTGAAAGTTATGCAGAAATATCCAGGCTTCTAAGATGTATTTCCCTCTCAGCCTTTTCTTTTCTTTGGTGAATTCTTACTTATAACTAATTCCTAGTTTGTTTCAGTGTCATCTCATTAAAAACCTGACCTAACCTATACAGCTAAGTTATTTATTACCCCTTTCTGGTAACAGCATAACTATAAAGTCACACCTATCTCTGATGATGCAACAGTAAACTACAAATGGCTGAAATGCAGCACAATGAATCGAATCTCTCGCAAAATCTGAGACACAATCAAAACTACAGGAGCACGTTCATTCGCTCTAGTCTCTGGTCAAAGACACATATGTAGAAGACGCTCAACTCTGGACAAACTGATAAGGAGTTTACAGATATCCTTTCCTTCAAGTGTATTCAACAAACTAAAGACAGCCCATAGTACTAAGTTATATTTCTCTTAAAACTAACTGGCATCCCACAAGAGAAATGTGGAGAAAAAACTATAAAGAGACTCTTTTAGTGTAAAGATACTATTAGAAGAAAATAAAATCTAAAGTGTGAACTTTAGCAGTGTGATCCTTGTTTCAAAAGTAAGAGGAAAAATATTAAAAAGGAACTGGATTAAAATTAGCTTAGCAGCTAAGAGCACTGGTTGCTCTTCCGAAGGAGCTGGGTTCAATTCCAAGCACACACATGATGGCTTACAACCATCTGCAATTCCAGTTTCAGGGGATCTAATGCCTATTTAGGCTTCTACATGAATGGCACAAATCCAGTACGCAACATACATGAAGGCAAAAGACCTATACACGTAAAACAAAATAAATGAACCTCACCGGGTACTGGTGGTGCACGCCTTTGATCCCAGCACTTGGGAGGCAGAGGCAGGAAGATTTCTGAGTTCGAGGCCAGCCTGGCCTACTGAGTGAGTTCCAGGACAGCCAGGGCTACACAGAGAAACCCTGTCTCAAAAAAAAAAAAAAAAAAAAAAAAGAACCTCATTAAAAAACCTATTAAAAGGACAATTGGGAGAAATCTGAGTAGGAAATGTGATTATATCTAAAAATGTTGTTTGCAACAACTTAGAAAATATTTATCTAAAATCCTGAATGTGAACTGCCACACTTATAACTAACTGATTCTAGAAGAGAGAAAGTCAACACACACTGTACCCTTCACAGCTGCCAGTCGGTGAGCTTCCCTTCATTCCATGGTTTTAAGATTTTTATATAAAAAAGTTTTGTAATAAAAGTTCAAAAGTATAATAAACCAATTACTTTAAGAAAGAATCCCAGGGACAGGAGAGATGCCTGGGTGGTTAAGAGTACTGACTGCTCTTCCAGAGGTCCTGAGTTCAATTCCCAGCAACCACATGGTAGCTCACAACCATCTGTAATGATATCCAATACCTTCTTCTGGTGTGTGTGAAGACAGCTACAGTGTACTCATATACATAAAATAAATAAATCTTTTAAAAGAAGAAAGAATCCTACATCATAAAGCAATGGTTCCAGTTAATATATAGCAAAGTCAACATGAAAGCTTGTTAAACTAGACTCCTAAGTACCACTGCCAGAGTGCCCCAGCAGGTAAGTCTAATAAGAGAATTTGGAAATCTGCATTTAGCTGCAGATCCAGAGACCAAGGCCAGCTCTAGCCAAACAAACTCTATGGTCTTTAGCTTTGCTGATTTTTGAAAGGTTTCATAAAGATTGCTGATATACACACTCATCTACAAATGTACACATCATTCACAGGGCAAAAGAACTCAGTGTGAGGAGGAAAGAGATTTACATCATCTAGACCCAGTGTCACTTCTTTTTAAAAAATGAAACTGGACACAGCTAAAGATAAAATTATTGTAATTTAAACTAAGTAAACTACAATATTGTATCCTTGGCTTTATTGGACAAAAAAAATAAAGTATTCCTTAGGGAGAAACAAAACAAAATAGGTAAACACCTTTCCCAGAACAGAGGGAAGACATATGGAAGGAAGGCTGTGAACTACCCAGTGTGCTTAGAAAGGAACTTGTGAGCTTAAGAAGTTCTTGTAACAACTAGGTCGCCTTTCCAGCACCACCGGCACATTTCTAACTCTTGAGTTTTAAACTATGTTAATATGCTACTTGTTAAAAATTATACACATAAATAAAACACGTAAATTTATAGAACTTAAAATTATCTTTTCTGACAGCAGCTAGAAACGTGTCATTTACTTAAGGTTTCTTTCTAAGACCCAAGTAATTCAACCTGACATTACAATTTTTAAGTATATTTTACAGCTTATATTTTGATAAACATTTATTAAGTCAAGATAAAATTATGTAAGCATTATATAGTTACATATGTAAGGGCTCTTAAAGTTATTACACTATTAAATGTTTTCAACCTTTGAGTTGATAGTATTATTCATTAATGAACAAATTATAAATTGTGAGTGAAGCTATAGATCCAAATTGATTTTATTTTGAGAATATTATGGTGTCCATTATATAAGACAGAAGAGACAGATGTTTTCAAAAATCAATTTTTTTTTTTAAATCAATTCTGGCAAAACAAATCTTTGTTACTGTTGTACTTGACATAAGCATGCATATTCTCTTCTACTTTGTCCTCCAAACATAGCATTCATACTAGTTAAAAACTCTGGTAATCTATATTTTAATTTCTGCTAACAAACAGCTTACCTTCATCTACTGTGGTCATGTCTTGCTCTAGTTTCAACTTTTGTTGGTTAATTTTTAGCATGGATTCTTCAATAGTTCCTTGGCTTATTAATTTAATAACTAATACTTCTCTAAAAGTAAACACATGACATGTCCATAGATGTTATTTAGATACTAACAGTTCAACAAGAATAATAAGAAAAGGTAATGACTCAGGGTTTGAATACAATTGTTCCCATACATTCACATGAATGCTTACTCACCAGGAAGTTGAAAGGATTAGGTGGTCTAGGAGGTGTGGCTTTGTTGAAGAAGTGGGTTACTAGGGGTGGACTTTGAGCTTTCAAAGGCCCATACCAGACCCAGTGTCTCTCTGCCTATGGACCAAGCTGTAGCTCTCATCAACTGCTCCAGCACTAAGTCTGCCATGCCTGTGCCATGCTGTACGCAAGCCCCCAATTAAACGCTTTCTTTTATTTATTTTTATTGTTTTGAGTTTCTCCGTATAGTTGGCTGTCTTGGATCCATTCTGTAGACCAGGCTAGATTCAACTCACAAGCACTAACCACTTGCTTCTGTCTACCAAGTGCTGGAATTAAAGGTGTGTGTCATCACACTCAGGTAAATGTTTTTCTTTTCTTCTTCTTCTTTTTTTTTTTTTTTTTTAAAAGTAAGAGTTGCCTTGGTCATGGGATCACTTCACAGCAATAGAATGACTAAGACAGACCCATAAATAACTCTTTTATTTAAAGTTCTTGAGATTGGCATTTAGAAGTAGTACAACATTTAGACATCTATCATTTCCTACTGATCCAAGTAAAAATATATATATTTTGAAAATTATTGATAAAGCCTCATTACAATGGGACTGGAGGCAGAGCTTGATGACAGAGCATTTTCTAAATAAGCATGATTGCTTTATTATACTATTTTTCCTGTTTGTTTGTAGCCCAAGTCTCTATGGAGCCCAGGCTAACCTAGAATTTGTTCTATAGGATCAGGTGTGTTGCCTTGAATCTTGGGGCAATCTGACTTGTCTCTCAAGTGATGGGATTATAAGCATGAACTATGATAATATACATCTCATAAACTGTAAAATTATTTGGTATGGAGGTGGGAGGTTAGTTACTAGAAAATGAATGAGTACATAGTAATTTACATATAGACAGCATCAAGGTTGCTGATTAAAAAAATAGCAGCTATACTTTGCTGAAAAAAATAAAACCTACAGATATCCAACACACACCTTCTTTAATATTCTATACTAATCAAGCTGGTAGCTGATGAAAACTAAATTTCAACTGACAATACTTACTTAGTCTGACCAACTCTATGGCACCTGTCTTCTGCTTGTTTGTCATTGTATGGATTGCAATCTATGTCATGAAGTATAACGACATTTGCTGAAGTCAGATTTATTCCTAATCCACCAGCTTTAGTTGACAAGAGAAATACAAAGATATCCATATCTGTATTAAACTCATCAATTAGATGGATCCTGTAAGACAAATGCATTAGGTTCAATTTCACTAAAGGATAAATATGTAGAACTAAAATTACTCACTTCACACGGAAAGTAAACCTGGGGGCTACACACACATATTCTTCCCATTACACCTACTTTTTCTCTGCTATAAGTGAAGGACTCTATAAGTCAATCCAAACATTCCAACTTGGTTAATACGTGAAGCATTATTTTATTTTTTGAGTGTTTCAGATTTACCTAAATAATTCTTATCCAGTCTAACTTTCTCAGCAATCTGACAGCTACTACCAACAGGGAGAAGTACGCAAGAGGAACCAACGATTCTATTTTCTTTAATTTAAAAAAAAAAAAAAAAAAAAAAAAACCTTTAAGAACTAGTTTTGAGATTTTCTTGAGGGGGAGGGGGAGGGGATTGGAGGGATGTCTCATGAAGTAGCCTAGATTAGCCTCAAATATTAGATCCTCCTTCTGAATGAAAACTTTTTTCCTAAAACTTTCATTAACCTTCAAAATATGAGAACTCTGACCTTAAAACAATCTTGATTAAACAGTAAGATGACTTAAACCTTGAATGTCTTTTTAATTATTTTTTATATCCTGATCAGAGTTTCTCCTCCCTTCCATTCCTCTCTCCCTCTTCACTCTTCCTTCATTTCTCTTTAGAAAAGGACAGGCCGCCCATAGTTATCAAGCAAAAATGGCATATTGAGCATGAAGGCTGGGCACTTCCCCTTGGATTACGGCTAGATGAGACAATCCAATATGAGGGAAAGTATCCTAAAAGTAGACAGAGTCAGAGAGAGCCTGAACTCCCACTGTTAGGAGCTCCGTAACAGCACCAAGCTACTCAACTATAACACATACACAGACGACCTAGGTCATTCCCATCTGGGATCCCTGGTTGTGGATTCAATCTCTGTGGGTGCCTATGGGCCCGGGTTTGTTGATTCTGAGGTTTTTCTTGTGGTACCCTTGACCCCTCTGGCTCCTATAAGCAATCTTCCCCTCTTCTGAAAGATTCCCTGACCTCTGCCGAAAATCTGGCAGATCCACAGGTCTCTGCATCTGTTTCAATCAGTTCCTAGATGGAACCTCCCTTGAATATTTTTTTAAAGGGGAAAAAAATTCAGGACTGGGGATGTGGTTTAGTTCTAGAGTGCTTGCCTAATATGTAAAAGGCTCTGGGTTTGATCCCTAACAGTGTAAAAATAAAAATAACATGAAATACAGGAGAAAGAGAAAATTATGAAAAGCACACAATTTTCATAATTTTACAGATTGCACTTATACACAATTTTGGAGAAAAAAATAAAGAAAAACAACCCCCCAACAATAATAGTTGAATAATTTGAATACTGAATATTTGAAATACCAGAGCCTAACACTTTAAACAAGAATATTCTACAAAATTCTCCTTATATTTAAAATGCTAGCAAATGCATAAGCAAATGACACTTGGCAGTTAATACCAACCTTTCAGAAATCTGAGTCTTCCCATCTAATCGGAGGTACCTATGTTGATGATGCTTTAAGAGAACCTCTAAGATATCCAGCATCATGGTAAACTGGCTGAATAATACAACTCTATCACCCTGTGGAAATATGTGTCTGAATTAGAAACAGGCGAGTGAAATCATTACATTTTCCCAAAGCTTTGAGGCCTATAAATAAAGAGTGCTTCAAAGAGACTTTAGCCAACTTTGCAAAAATTTCTTCATGATAAAATTATATAATGTTTGATTGCTTTAATTTTTTCAAGTAAAAAATCAAGTAATAATAACAAGAATAAATTTATTTTTTTCTTACAAATAAATAGATTTCCTTAACTTCTGAACTTCAGTAGCAGTTTAATTCTCGGTTTTCAAGTTAAAGAAGTTGACTGTTACTTCCTTTTCATATTAAAAAATGTCATTCATTAAGATCAACTACAGAATCACCTAAATACTGAAAATTTAAGCTATTTCATACAAATTGCAGAATCCTTCGAAGAAATAGGTCAATTATGAAATAATAATTGAAACTTAAAAAATTAACATAGATGTGGTCTAATCTAACTTTTATTATTTTCATATTTAGTTCTATAAAAAGAAAAATAAACAGGAAAAATATGAAGCAAATTTAAAACACTAGGTTCTAGAAAAAAGTAGAACATCACCAGGCAGTGGTGGCGCACGCCTTTAATCCCAGCACTTGGACGGCAGAGGCAGGAGGATTTCTGAGTTTGAGGCCAGCCTGGTCTACAGAATGAGTTCCAGGACAGCCAGGGCTACACAGAGAAACCCTCTCTCGAAAAACCAAAAAGAAAAAAAGTAGAACATCAACTTAACTTTAGGAAGTAGAACAAACAACAAAGCCAGAGTCATCTTTCTAATACTTGTTTCAGAAGTTCAATCAACAAGGCAGATACAAAGAGACAGTCATTCTTTTTAATACCTTCTGTTTCAACTCAGACAAGATGCATCCTAAGGCTCGGAATTTTCCAGAATCTAAAATTAAATCCATGTCTAACTGGTAACTATTAATGTGTTGATACTGTTTACAAAGTACATGTAGTTCAAAATCTGTCATAACTTCCATGTCTTCAAAGATCAGGTCGGGGTTAGCCTCACAATGCGTAGGTTCCTTTTTAAAATGAAACATAACAAAGCATCACACACAATTTACAATATGAACAGATAAATTTAATAGAAACATTCCAAACTTGAAAAAATGCCCAAATCAAATATTTTAGTGCAAAAGATTAAGTATAAGACATGAATGTTAATTTCGGAGTACCATCAAAAAAAAGGGAAGATTCTTTTTTTTTTCTTTTTCTTCTTCCCTTCCTTCCTACCTTTTTATTAAAAAGATTTATTTCTATTTATATGAATACACTGTAGCTGTCTTCAGACACACACCAGAAGAGGGCATCTAATCCCATTACAGATGGTTGTGAGCCACCATGTGGTTGCTGGGAATTAAGCTCATGAACTCTGTAAGAACAGTCAGTGCTCTTAACCACTGAGCCATCTCTCCTGCCCCAAAAAGGAAGATTCTTAGCTCTTTTAGAGAAAGTATGTTTAAACACTTACAGATAAGAAACTTCCTCTCACTCTTCCCACACATTTCTTATTAAGATAGCCATTACTAATGTAAAAAACACCTTTATCCTTAGCATGTAAATAACTATTCCACAATTTGGAATTTAATTTGAAACAATCCTGGCAAAGAATCTATCTAGTTTACAGGAAACAAATAGTGTAAGTATGAATGCTAACTAGAAATGAGTCAAAGGGACATGTGCAGGGGGTTCATTATAAAACTTCTTTGCATTTTCACATGCTTAAATTTTTCCATAAATTTAAAATAACAAAAAAAAAAAAAATCTTAAGGACTAGTGAGATGGCTCAGAGGTTAAGGGCACTAACCCCACCAACTGAGTTCAAATCCCAGCAACAACATGGTGGCTCACAGCTATCCGTAATGAGATCTGATGCCCTCTTCTGGTGTCTTTAAACACAGCTACAGTGTACTTACATATAATAATAAATAAATCTTTAAAGAAAATTAAAAGATAGCTTGTCGCATTCAACACAGATATGTAGACTATCTACATTTTTTTAAAAAAGAGATTAAGAAAGAATGGGGCAAAAAAAAGACTAAACTGGTAAAGAGAAAAGTACAACAAAGGAAAAACAAAATAGAGAAAATAAATGAGAAGACTGTTCCATTAAGCAGGACACAAATATGAGGGAAGTTTTACTTTGGTTTAGATTTCTTTTTTAGAACTTTAAAAAATGTGTATTATAAAAGTCTGTGGAACTAGCAAACTCTTCTCATAAAGGGCCGTGGTCCAACTGTCAAATAATAAGTATTTTTGGCTTGGCAGGTAAAGTGGTATAGACTGCACTTACCCAGCTCTGCCCCTACAGTGAGAATCCCTAAAGGAACAACACAGATGGGTATGCTTATGTTCTAACCAAAAAAAAATAGTAGTAGTAGTAGTAGTAGTAGTAGTAGTAGTAGTAGTAGTAGTAGTAGTAGTAGTAGTAGTTGTCGTTGTTGTTGTTGTTGTTGTTGTTGTTCATGGCCGCAGTTTGCTGATTACCTATCCATTCGCTTGTCCATCAAGTTATCTGTGCCTAGAAAACGTATCTCAGGCTAAGGCTACAGCACAGATGGAGGATGGTGGAGAGTTTGGTTAGCGTGTGCAAGGCCCACAGTGGTTCAGAGATGAATATGCCTAATATTTTAGCTACCTAACTTTCAGCCTAAGACCATCCTAAGTGTTTCCCAGTGTTATTACCAAAGCTCAGTGAGTCTAAGTCCTTACCTTCAGCATTAGCTGAGACATCTCCTTCAGCTTCTCAGGTGTGTAATACTGGCGGTGTAGTAAAGGGTGATTGGCCATTTTTCTCAATTGCATCATGACATTGCACATCTCTGTGTTTTTTTCTGTGATCCAAAGAGTATACATTTTTAAAAAATCAAAGTGATAGAGCTATTTACTAAAGTCTATTTCAATTTTTAAGTCTTAAAAATATTCCTTCAAATCCTAACTAACTTAAAAAGAACAGCCCCTAAAATTATCATATGCACCAGTCAAAGATTTTTTGCATAAGCTGTGGAAGTCAGATGTTACCCAGGTTGTTGATAGACTTTTTCAATCTGTTGAAAAGGCCCGAGTAGAGCTGTTCCTGCTTCTCTGACATTGCACATAGCTCAATCCGATCCTTCTTAGGAGGCAGGAGCTTAAGAACCTTGGAACGGAAAATTACTTCATGAGACTTTTCTAAGAAAACAGAATTCTTATGAAAAAAAAAATGCAACCAAAAACCCCCAGATAAAGAATTACCTCCTCTTTGACTCTTCTGAGAATGAAGGGCTTTATGATTTGCTTTGCATGTGCTATTCTCTCCTTTTCATATATACTCTGCTCATCTGCTGGTTTCTAAGCAAAATAAAAACCCAATCCTTTAGAAATTATATCTTTAAGTCATTACAATAATCCCATTTTACAATAAGCATAAGCATAATCTATAGACTCCCACTTCACATAACAGAATATATATGACTGGGCTTTTTTCCTACATAGTGGTAAGGGTTAAACTCATAGCCTTGTATCTAAAGAGTAGGTTCTTTATACACCTTTTTTTATATGCTTAAAAAAAGAAAAAAAAAAAGGTCCTCCCCCAAAGTCATTATAATTTGATGAAAACCACATAGTGTATTTAAGGGGCAGGTAACAAGGAGTTAAGGAGGGCTGGGGGATGAATATGACCAGAATGCATTATAAACATGTATGAAATTATCAAAGAATAAGTTAGTAAGAGTAAAACAATAAGGTGGAGAATAGCAGACAATATATCAAGTCAACCTCTGGCCTGAGTGTATATATACACAGTGCACGATGTGCAAATACAAAGTAAAAGGGAAGGGTCATCTTAAGAATCTCAGGGGTGGGTATTCTCTCAAGCTTTAAGCAAGAGGCTCAGAGAATGAAGCTGCTTAGGTAAGGTCACACGGCTCAAAGCAGAGAACTGGAACCCCCTGAATTCAGTCAACTCTCGTTACTCTGAAGAATGTGGACAACAAGAAGGGTCATGGAGTGGAGCAGTAAAATGGAGCTTCCTGCACAACGCACCAGGCATCTTCATGGAGTCTTCACATGCTCACACTGTCTACCAAAACCTAACAATTCATAATCAGTTGCCTTAGTCATATATCACAAGGGAGTCTTTATGAAATGGATCTAAGTCTGATAGCATATTAATTTCTCTCATCAGACTGCACATGGTAGGGCCATAGATATAAAGGGATGTCAAGAAGTCATTGAGTTACTATCAGGCCTCTGAGTGAGACCTTTAAGCACTAGCCCTTGAAGCCTCTGACTTCCTCAAAACAATGATTATGGAAACAGAAGCTACCTCTGGGTATCTGGAAATCCTGAAATACAGTTCTAGTTCTAGCTTAGAAAGGCCAGTCACCTTTTCCAATATAGAGGAACTTTTAGATTAGGAATTAGGTACGAGTTTTCAGTCTGTCTTGTCTTCAGTTGACAGTATTATACCAGTTTTGTTTTGATAATGGCACCATAATTGTATAAGTATTAAAATTAGTGGAAGGCCAATAAAGCATATACAAGAAAAAAAGGATATATTAAAAAAAGAAACATACATGTAACCCAAAGTACCATATATATCTGAGCTCTCTATCATTTAAAATTATTACATAGCTCTTTAGATTACTGAACCTCAAAACTCCTGACTACTGGTCATAGAACTGATCATTATTTTTCTCCATATTATGGCTGATATGTTCACACATGGGTGTACCAAAAACTTAAGCTCTTCTGATAGAGCATGTGCCATGAAAACAGACAAATGCACGACGAGCCTAAAAAACACCTTCACATCAGGGGAAAATATATATGTATGCTTACCGTTTTAGAAGAAAACATCCTTCGGATTTCACTGGTGCTACTGCTAAACATGTGTGGCATAACAAAATTCAGCAATGACATGAGTTCTAGCAGATTATTCTGCACGGGTGTGCCCGTGAGCAGTAAACGGTTACGTGCCTAAGAGTAAAGACAAAACTCAGATTAGATTTCTTCTTTAAGCACCTCTCCCTCCCTAATTGTCTACCTTACTCAGTGAAGGAGACAAGGGGAAAATTCTAATTATCATTTACAATTTTACATATTTGATGTCACTTACTAGCATCTACTATACTCCAGGCAGAACGTGAACGGCTGGCATGTTTTGAAAACACTACTGTGCATCCTCAAATAATTTCTGTGAGGTGGTAAAAAATAAACTATATTTATACAAACTGGAGCTCATATGCAGTAGGGTACTAAAAGTTTGTTTTGTTTTGTTTTTTACATTTTTAAAGAATTGCTGAAGAAAAGTATGGCAGTGGCCACAGGGCCCACAAAGCAAAAAGAACCTTAAAGCAAAAGCTTGCTCACTCCTGATATATAATTTTAGTGTGTATGTATTAAATTAGGAAAGATAAATTTTATCATAACTATTTACAAAGAACACTCTTACATTAATAGTCATTAGGTGCTGGTAGCGGATAGAGCCCATATTCTTCAGCATATGGCCTTCATCAAAAATTGCATAATTCAGTTTCAGTCGTCGAAAGAGACTACGGTCATCAGAGCTGCTGATTGCACAATTATACCTGTTACCAAAAACAAAAAACCTAATTATTTCTGATTATGCCTTTTAGGAGCTTAGAGTTTATTAGGATACAATGTGGTTTTTAAAGCTATTTTTCTTTAAAAAGTTTATTTAATTAAATTTACTTATTGTACGCTATGTAAGTACATGTGTGACAGCAAAGGTGCAGGTATACAGGTCATGTTCTTTCCTTCCTCAGGTTATCGGGTATAGTGGCAATTGCCTTATCCACTAAGCCATCGCACTGGCCTCTAAATTATTTTTCTTTTAACCTTTCAGATAGCTCTTAGAAGAAAGCACTAAACATAGCTCTCAAACACTGATGTATTTTTATTGAATATTTATGTACCTATAGCCAAATTATACAGTAATAACGAAAAGAAAATTTATATGAAACTGTTCTAGACAATTTTAATACACTTGGGAAGTAGCCAATTTGAGAATAACTTAGAAATAATCTAGTGCTGCTTTATACTTTGCCCCATAATTCTTTCTAAGAAGCAGAAAAGAACACAAAGGTAAAACAAAGGATTTGGTCAAGGAATTAGCAGGTAAGAGCCAAGGGTTCAAGACTACATATGGGTCTGTTTGCTTTAAAAAAATGTCTTTGAAAGGGGTAAGCTATAGAGATGGTTCAACAACACTTCGTCCTCTTGCACAGAGGACCTGGGCTTCATTCCTAGCACCCACACTGGTAGCTAATAGCTACACAGAACTCCAGTTCCTGGGGATATGATGCCCTCTCCTGGCCTCTGTTCACAACTCTATGCATGTGGTACATATACAAACAATTAGACACACATACTCATGAACAAAAAATATCATAAATCCTTAAAAAAGAAAAAATGAAATTTTAGATAAATTCTTTCAAAATAGACCCTGACAGAAGAAAACAGTAATAAAAATTTAATGAACTATAAAAATATTAAGTTTTCTAACACATACTATACTCCATAATAATTCCAACCACATAGTAACTATTCAAAAACCTGTGTGTGGTGATAAAAAGGATCAAGAGTTCAAGGATGTACTCTGCTAAATGACTTGGAGAGCAGCAACTAAATGAAACCCCTCCCCCAACTTGCAAAAGCTAAAGAAAGAAACAAAAAGAACTGGTTTCTTTGTCATCCTTATTCTGTTCTAATTCAGATTTCTTAATGGGAATAGATTTCATTATATTTACTGACAACACTTATTTGCAAGTTAGAAATATCTATTTTTGACATGATATCTCAAATTTTACCTGAAGCTTAACTGAATTTTGTTACATTTTCTTTTTTCTTTTTGTTTTTTATTTGTTTGTTTTTTTGGTTTTTCAATACAGGGTTTTTCTGTGTAGCCCTGGCTGTTCTGGAACTCACTCTGTAGACCAGGCTGGCCTCGAACTCAGAAATCCGCCTGTCTCTGCCTCCCAAGCGCTGAGATTGAAGGCGTGTGCCACCACTGCCTACATTTTCAATTAAATGAACAAAATGTTTACTCCCATTTTTAGTGACCTAGCAAAACAGAACAAACTCTAGCAAAAGGTCTTATACAATAATTTTTTTTTAAAAGGCCTTCATTGTCAACATAAATCATTTGATCCCTTGTTTTACAATCCCAGCATAAACTAACCTACACATTACCACTGTACTGGCTAGTTTTGTGTGTCAACTTGACACAGGCTGCAGTTATCACAGAGAAGGGAGCTTCAGTTGGGGAAGTGCCTCCATGAGATCCAGCTGTGGGACATTTTCTCAATTAGTGATCAAGGGGGTACGGCCCCTTGTGGGTGGTGCCATCCCTGGGCTGGAAGTCTTGGGTTCTATAAGAGAGCAGGCTGAGCAAGCCAGGAGAAGCAAGCCAGCAATAAACATCCCTCCATGGCCTCTGCATCAACTCCTGCTTCCTGACTTGCTTAAGTTCCAGTCCTGACTTCCTTGGTGATCAACAGCAATGTAGAAGTAAGCCAAATAAACCCTTTCCTCGCCAACTTGCTTCATGGTCATGATGTTTGTGCAAAAATAAAAACCCTGACTAAGACAACCACTATAAGATATTTTTCTAACTAATCCAGGTGGTACATGCCTTTAATCCCAGTACTTGGGAAACAGAGGCAGGCAATTTGGTCAGTTTGGTCCAAAGACAGTTCCAGGCCAGCCAGTACTGCATAATGAAACCCTGCCTTTAAAAGGGGAGGATGGGGGGGGGGGGGGGGGGGGGGGGGGATAACTACACAAATTCTTCCCACTTCCTCCCAAATTTTCTTAATACTCACGTTGTAACAATTACATTGTAATCCTCATATTTATTATGGATGTTGAATCTAATTTGTTTACGCTCTTCTTGAGAACCTAGAATTTAAAAGTGAAACATACTTTGATTATATTTACTGTGTTTAATTATGTATCTTAATTTTTTCTTTAATTACTAAATGAAAAGCAAAATGACTTACCATAGTAACAGAGCACATTTAAAGCAGGACACCATAAGTTAACTTCTCTTAACCAGTTATCTACAAAAAACAAGAGTTTATGTGAATCTGCTATTAAAGGATTTATGTTTAAGTTAATTTTGCTTTGAAAAAAAACAACCCACTATGAACACTACCCCTCTCATGATTAAATGAGAGGTCTGGAGAGGCATCAGGGTTTATGATTAAATGAGAGGTTCTAGAGAGGCATCAAGGTTCAGGCAAGAAGCAGAAGATAACTCCATTTAAGTGATAATTCTAATTTAGGGAGAGATGGGCTTTATTTTATACTTATATGCACAAAAATCTCTCACACCAACTTGTACATTAATTTATAAAGAATGGATAAATGATTAAGCAAGAATTAAATTATACACTTTTAAATCCAAATAATGTTTTAAAGTTGATATGGTAGCCTCTTCCGGCCTGCAAGCATACATGCAGACAGACCACTGCATATATAATAAATAAATAAAATCTTTAAAAAAAAAAGTTGGGTGGGTTAACAGTACCAGCTATTCAGGGTCTGAGGCAGGAGGATCACCCAAGTCCAAGAATTTATGAAAACATGGGTAGGCGCCACACAAATTATGCCATACTGTTTTCTGTTTCTTTTTGGCATCTGGCTATCTTTTTTTTCCCACACAGACTTCATGTAGCCAAGGCTGACACCAAACATACCACACATATGAAGATGACTTTGAACCCCTGGTCCTCCTGACTCTACCTTCCAAGTATTCCAAGTAATAACACCAATATTACAAGTGTATGCTGACACACGCAGCTCCTTTACCTCTTAAAAAGTAATTTATAAGTACTATGAAACCAAAATATATGATCATGTCAGGCTCTTGGAAAATATTGCCAATGCAACCAACACACACACACACACACACACACACACACGTGTATTTTCAAAAAGAGAGAGAGAGAAAGAGAGAGAGAGAAAATAGGCCAAAAATATTAATATTCATCACCATACATGCACATCAATATAAAACATTCAGAAACACAGAAACAGTTGTCCCCGGATTACAGACCTATGGTGGAGGCTGGAACAACAATCAAATGAGGCCCTTTATTACCCTCTTGAAAGAGGTATGCCAGGAATGCAATGGCTTGAATGGTTTTTCCTAGGCCCTAAAATTAAAAGTTTAAAAGACAATATATGAAATTTTAAAATGAACCAAAATAAACAAATACTTGAAACTGCAAAAGCAAAGGGGGCATTTCTTGGCAGGATTAAACTTTTCCATTTCCCATAATCCATTTCGGAGAATTTCTATGAAGTTCAAATGAGTTTTAAGTAGAATCTATAAGCGGTTTTATAACTTATTTTAATGAGAAGCATGGTTTATACATGACACACATTAATAGGAAAGAATTTTGCATTGCATAGGAAGAGCCTATTTCTCATTATTACTTATATAGGCCTAGGACTTAATGTGGCCTAGATGGACTCAGGACTATTTCATAAATATAAAAAAACATTACCCAAGTCTATTACTCTGCAATTGCACTCTTAAGGACAGATAAGAAAACCATGTCACACAGCAATCAAAAAAAAAAAAAAAAACAAACTCTGATATGATAGTAACAGATGAACCCCAGTAGCATCATCTATACTGAATGAGTCAGACAGAACAGTATGAACAACACTGTTCACACTGTGGCCTAAAGTCATCAACCTCTAGTGATAGGTGTTACAACTGAGATATAGAGCGAAGCTTGGTGGCTCATATCTGTAATCCCAGCCAACTGGGAGGCTGACCAAGGAATGATCTATCCCAGTTTGGGAACAGCTTGGGCTACAGTACAGAAAGTTCAAGGCTGGCTTGAGGAATAGTATAAAATCCTACTTCAAAACAAAAACAAGACAAAACACAAAAGGCCACTGAACTAGCATTAAGAGCTAAGTACCACTAACATTCTGAACTGAATGTGTTCTTGTTCCTCCCTCAAAATACATATGCTGGAGTGCAAACACTCAAAAGACACAGTATTTAGAGAATTGCCTATAAGGAAGAGATTCAGGTCAATGCAGTCAGGAAGTTGGTGTCCTAATCCAGTCAAGCTAATGACCATTTAAGGACAGAGAGTCCAGGGATACAAAGAGGCAATGACATCTGAGTACACAAATAGTATACCCCTTGCTTGCAAGGTAAGAAGAGAGGCTTCCATGGTAGGGGTTTACCCTGAGGGGCCTACCCACTCACAGGAGAAGGGAACAGGGATGGGGTGGATTGTTGTTGGAAGGGGGTGAATGCGATGGGGGTAGTAAGCCTGATGTAAAGTGAATAAATAAATTTTTAAAAAGGAAAAGGGAAGGAGGAGGAGAAGGAAGAGGAGGAGGAAAGACCTCAAAAAGACACCAAGCCTTCTAGCACCTCTACCGTGGACTAGCTATGGAAAACAAACTTGTGTGGTATAGACATGGTATTTTTGTTCTGGCAAACTTATAAATTTATGCTTTACAAGTAACAAAAATGACACCACATCACATATTCTTTTTGACATCAAATATAATCTTAGAGTATAGAAATTATATTTTTTGGCCGGGCGGTGGTGGCGCATGCCTTTAATCCCAGCACTTGGGAGGCAGAGGCAGGAGGATTTCTGTGTTCAAGGCCAGCCTGGTCTACAGAGTGAGTTCCAGGACAGCCAGGGATACACAGAGAGAGCCTGTCTTGAAAATACAAAAAAAGAAAAAGAAAAGAAATCATATTTTTTTATTCATATTAGTTCTGAAAGATTATGCCATCTAGCAAGAATCTCATCACCTGTGAAAGGCAAGGCTGACAACCAAAGCTCAGGTCTGAATGCCAGTTTAGTTATACACTCTCACACTGTACATTACTTTTAAGTAATGACTAAATAGCATCTTTCTATTAACAAGTATAAAGTGACAGTGAGAATATGTAGAAACAGTATTATTATGATTGTTCATTTTTGTTACTTACTGAATACAAACTTTTCTTTTGTTTGCTTGACTTTTTGTGGTAGGGTCTGCATGTAGCCCAGATTGGCCTCAAATCTGAATCCTCCAGCCTTTGTCTCCCAAGTGCTACAGGCAATACAGCCAAGCATTTAACTCATGCTCAATAAATACTTTTTACAAGTACAGTTGAAAGAAAGGTAAGGTCACATCAGACTAACAGTGGAGTTCATATAGGACAATCCCTGGACTAATGGCTGCAACAACCTTCATGAGCTTAGCCTAAAGTCATTTGGGGGGAAAATTAACTCAAACATTGAAATGATTTTGCTGATACTTTTGTAATATTTACATTGATATATAATTATAACCAGAAAGACAAACTTCTTTCAGTTGTAGAGGACTAGGGCTAAAACTAAAGCAATAAAGATAAAGAAAGGCAAAGAAAGTGTGAGCTACTGTAAGGGGTTCAGTGAAACTACAATATCCAATGAGGTGGCTCAGTGGCAAGATGCTTGCCTAGTATGCCCTGGCTTTGGTAACTCCACAAAACAACCAGCCAACCAAAGAACAACAAAAAACACAAGAAAGCAAAGCAACAGCAAGGGGAATGCCTTAATGTCTTAAATGGCTATGTATCTTTTTATGCCATGCTGAATTACAAGTTCTATTAATGGTGTCCACTTACCATTTCATCTGCCAAAATGCCATTAAGTCCATGCTTATGCACCAATGCCAGCCAATTCAAACCAACCTTCTGATAGGGCTTGAGTGACAAACTGACAAAGAAACAACAAATATCACAGGTTTATACTTTTTTTTTTTCTTATCAATTTTCTATTCTATTTTTCTGACATTTGAATTATAATGAACATACATACAAAAAGAAAATCCAAAACTATCCAGATGAGCCTTACCTTTTAACCTGACTCTTACAAGCTATGTACATTTTTAAAAAGTAAATCTAAAACACAATCCATAATAACTTTTAAAATCTTATAAATATTTACTCAATGTTTGTCCTTTACTGCTTTTGGCAGTACAAATTACATAAAACACTTTTATATTGAGTCATATCATAATTTTAACAAATTACTGAATTCTACAAATAATCAGATTAAACTATGATAATTTTTAAAGTGATATTTAGTCTACAAAAATATATTTAGACTTTTAGCAAATAAAAGAAATTATAAGTTTTAGAACTAAATCCACAAGTATAATTAATTCTTCTTCCAGGCTGCTTAATAATGGCTTTGTTTAGTTCTAGAGTAACATAATGTGTACATATGCATATATTTACATATATAAATTGGCTAAGCATGGATGAATACCAAAGTAATATGCAAGTGTTTTCTAACTTTTTAACTTAGAAATGCATAAACAAATTAATCCCAGGAACAACTTTGTTTATATTAGAGTTATAGTGGGTGAAAACATTTTCCTAAATGTTTCGATAGCTAAAATTATTAACAATGATTTACTGAAAATCTACTATATAAAGAACACATGTCGTTTTTCACATATCTTTATTGACCTTATTAACCTTTTAAGAATGCTATAAAATAGCTACTGTCATTTTTTTTTTCCCCCAGATAAAACATGAGACCCTAGGGCTGTAAAACTACAAAATATCAAGTCTCAGATTTTTAACTTGGGAAGTTACTATAAATCCAAAGCCTATTCCCATACTCAGAAAGACAGCATTCACCATACATCAATGTGGAAGCCTCTAACATTCTCCAGCTTTTACTCTGCCTCCTTAGTTTCCTACATACAGTAGTCTATACAGAGAAAAGAGGTCTGGAGATAAGCTGTAGCATATAAGTGACTATGGGGTTAAATTCTGAAACTAAAACATCTTTATCCAGTGAAGTGAGCTTGAAAAGTCCTCCACCTTAAACAAGAGTCTGTTTCATTCATCCTTACACAAATAATGGCTCTCACTAAAAGTAACAATACAGGGAAGAAAAACAATGTCCGTATTTCTAAAGTCAAAGTATATGCTCTCCCTATAAAAAAAAAGAATACTATTTACCAATGTAATTTCTATGCTGCTACAGAGGCAAAGATCCCACAGATGCAGCACCATTGCCTCAAGAAATGTGAAAACTTTCCCAAGGCCCTCACATTCAATCAGACCTATTCTTAAAGGCCACCTTTTAAAAAAAAATAAAATAAAAATAAAAATTTTGTATGTGTACAGATGCTTGCCTGTGTCTTTTCACCACATGCATTCCTGGTATCTACACTAACCAGAATTCAAGTTATAGGTGATAATGAGCTGCTCAATATGCTAGAAACTGAACAGGTTTTCTGCAAAAGCAGCACATGCTCTTAAAGGCTGAGCTACTTCCTGAGCCCCAAAAGCCTACACTTTACTCACAATATAGCAAAACCCAAAAGCTTTTGCTGCTCTAACCCATGGTCAATTCAACATCTATTTCTCTATTATTTTTGAGTCCTTACCAATGCTTTCTATACTCATCATACAAATGTAAGGTTCACATTTCATGTAAACAAAATTTTGATAGGGGAGGAATATTACATTTATAAATGTATCTGAGGGCCACCATAGAACGCCGACACATAGCCTATCATTAAAAAAACAAGTAATACTCTTCAACTAAAATTATGAAGTTTTTCATCACTAATATAAACTTTAAAGGCTCTGGCAAAATACTTCACACAAATTTTTAAATGTATCAAGTGAAAAGCACCCACTATACAGAAATATTCATTTAAGGAATACTGACTTATTTACAAGCACAAGGAAGCCTGGGTAAGGCACTTTAATTAGATACTTGACTAAATAACTTTACTAAATTGGAGTGTTTGTTTCAAAAAATACATATTCATACATAAGTGTGTATATGCATGTTCATGCATATACGTTCCTTGAATAGCTCTGCCTATATCGTGACTGTGTTGCTTAGTATGACAAAATTGCTGCCTGATACAGAATGTTTCTCCAGAACACAAACAGACCAACCTAAAGGGATCAATGAAGATGTGGATAGGTTTAACAAAGCCAATTCAAACTGCATTTACAATATAGGGATACGGCTTAACTGTTAAGAGTGCTTGTCTAGCATGCATAAGGCCCTGGATAAAATCACCAGTATTGTTAAACAAACAAAAGACAAATGAGGAAACTATTTAATAGACAAATTATTGCAATAGGTAGGCTGTATTCTTTCTCTAGCAGGTGTTATGTATTCAAACTTCCTTTCCACTTATTTTGACAATTTCCTAAGAATTTTACCAATTCCATGTGAAGACCAACCATCCATTTAGAAAGTGTTCAGACCTCTAAATGTGCAATCTAACAAACACCGCTAGGCTGGAGGTAGACCTTCTGCGATCATAAAAGAAAAAGTAATGGATTATTTGGAGGTTGCTTTTCTGCTGGAGGAAAAAGAATCCTCCCAGTCATTATGATTTCTTCAGTATGAAATGAAGCATGTATTATAAGAAAAGCTAGTTTCAATGTGACTGTCAAAGGACTGAAACAAAGGAGAGAAGTAGAGCTCCCAAGACTGCATATAATTAGTGTGAAATGCAAAAATGTGGAGCTGGAGAAGCTTGTTTGAACTATTCCATACAAAGCCTACATACCATCCCACCAAGCTGATGTCTTCTAAGAGTGCCATGACTCCTCAAATATTACTAGTTATTCAATAGAACTATTCAAGTTAAACTATTTGCACTGACACCAGACCATTTGTCAAAGGTCTCAATTCCTGTTTAAAACCAGACAGAAAGCTCCTCCTGTCAAACAAGGACTTGACCGGTTTAGCTTGGAAAAGAAAATACTGTATGATGGGTAAGTTTGAGAAGAGTTAAAATTTATCAAGTCCATATCAACTACTAAAGACTTAGAGATAGTTATAAGTATAGTAAGAAAAAAAACATGAAAACTAAGATGGGATATACTATCCAATACACTTATTCTAAAACTTGAACCAATTAAGCTCAAATTTAATGCCACTGTTTCCTTACATCAGTACATTTTAACTTTAAGCAAGTTTAACATTTTGAAATAATGAGTATGAATATGTAACGGTTTTGAATACACATGACAAATTTTACTTTTTAACGATGTTTTTATTACTGTATGTACGGGAGGACTAGAGTATGCCAATGCTGCACGGGCAAACAAGGGCATCAATCCTTGGGAGCTGGATGGATTTGCAGGCATTTGTGTGCTGCCTGATGTGGGTGCTGGGAACTGAGCTCAAATCCTGTGAAGCAGAAGCACTCATAACAGCTGAGCCATCTCCCCAGTTCTGATATTTAATTTCTTTTTTTTGTTGTTTTTTTTGTTTTGTTTTGTTTTGTTTTTTGTTTTTTTCGAGACAAGGTTTCTCTGTGTAGCCTTGGCTGTCCTGGAACTCACTCTGTAGACCAGGCTGGCCTCAAACTCAGAAATCCGCCTGCCTCTGCCTCCCAAACGCTAGGATTAAAGGCGTGCGCCACCACCGCCCAGCTTGATATTTAATTTCTAGCAGGAAGCTCTGAAATGTCTGTTCCTCCAAAGGAAAATTTTCTCCTACTAAAATTAACAACAACTGGCCATGGTAAACGAAACACCTAGCACTAACTGCTCCCATGTATATTTGGCTCTGCTCTATTGAGAGAAAGATCCTAGGGGTGGGGAGATATATAATATCACCTGTGCTCAATGAAAGATGCCTGGGTTCTTTCCCCAGCACTATCAAAGCTAAATAAAGATACAAGTGTGGTAGTTATTTTCTGGACATTGTTTACTTATATAAGGCAATGATCATCTACAAATTTGTCTACTGGCAGCTGCCAAGGCTGGCCAGTCCACCAAGTAAATCAGGGATACAACTCAGACTTTGCTCTAAGGAGAACTTAAAACTTCATTTCTCATCAAGTATTTCATTAAAAATAAAAAATGCTATGAAGAAACACATTAATATTTATAATTAAAATATGCCTTAAAAACCTTACTCTAAGGGAAAGGAGATTATTACCTGACCACACTATTTAGAAGAGAAATTTATTAATGTGGGTTGAGAGTTTTTAAGTGATGCAGTAAAGTACTCATTTTTAAACTCCGAGTTATGATAAAGTGGACTCAACTGGGAAAGTCTGGCAGAGTGAAGAAGAACTCCCCACATCCACGCTGAAGAACAAGCAGCAGCAGCAGCTCCAACTACACTTAGGAGAACTTGCTGACATAGTTCTGTCTACGCAACACACAAAGGGCTTCTTTTGTGGGAGCTGCATCACGTTTCCCTACACCACCACATAGCACCCTAGAAGGGCACAGAAAAGATTCGAGCTTACTATTAAAGGCCAATAATCATCTTATCTTCTTCTCTTTGCTTCATACTATGATTTTAAACTATTAACCCAATGACCATCAGCAAATACACTTTGATCCTTAACTAAGAAAAATACCAGACACAACTAAGGTAATCAAAACCCTAGTGCTAAAATACAGAAACAAAATAAACAACTGTAAGAAATATTTTCAATGACAAAAAAAAGTATAAATATTCTAAACAAACCACCCTCTCTGTAAGACGCATTTTTTTGTTTTAATTCCCCTGTGGCCCAAGTTAGCCTCCAATTCACAATGGAGCCCAGGCTGGCCTCAAACTGGGGTGATCCTCCTATCTTGGCCACCCTGCTGGGATTCCAGGGATGAGGCAACAGGCCTGGCTCTAATTAGCCTTTAAAGTTGCATAAACACTGCATGTTGTAGATCTTTCATAATCTACTCCAACTAGTCCTTGATTTTAGGGACGTGGGCAATTTTCATTGTTTTGCTCCACAAAAAGTATCACAAAGGTAGTGGTTCCATGGAGTACAACTACAAACTTAGCACTTAGTAGGTGAGTCAGGAAAATTGCCAATAGTTTGAGACCAGACCAGACTTCACAGTGAGCACTAACTAAACCAGCTAAGGCTATATATAGAAAGCCTGTCTCAGAAACAAAAACAGAAACAAAAACAAGCAAATACCAAAACGAACAATTGAATGTATGTATTTCCTGAAAAGGAAGTATTCTGAACAGGTTTACATTTCCAAACTACTTAAAACTAAGCAAATTATTAACAGAAATTCAAAATGTACTTTCTCCTATTACAGTCCTCCAATACCATCTGCAGAGTGCACAACTACAAAATGCCACTGAGTATTTACTGATGGTTAGATGGTTCTGCATGTTTTTGCCAGGGCTTCTGGCACGGTATTTTAATGAGTAGCATCTAGAAGACTGTGTACAGTTATTTTCTGCTGTGTCCTCTTGGATTGTTTCTAACCTCAAGGAGACTTTACAAAGTATTTAAGAAACATCAGTTTACACAGCATGGCTAAAACCATTCTTATTAGCTTCAATAGATACACAAAAAGCAGTCTGTTACCAGATAAGGAAGATAAAGCTTAGATAGGACTACATAACAACACAAGAGAGTAAAATCCCCTGCTGAGGAAGGGATCAGTGACAATAGACTGGCATACCCCAGTGTGTCACTGAGAACCTTGGAGAATTTTCTTCTAACCTTCTAGTTGCTGGATCACATTTGGTTTCCCTAACCACAATGCAAATAAAAGTTCAGATACTTTATACAAGTAAGATCAAAATAACTGCAAGCAATGAATGATACCTTTGGTTTAGAAGGGAAGGTTGTTCTACGTTCCATCCACCTCCATTTCCAGTGAGCATGGTAACTTGTTTGGTCAGTTTATTTGAAATGTCCTCACATTTGTTCATAAGTTTTATAACTACATCCCTTTCTTGAATTACCGTTTTACAATTCCATATCAAATCTTCAGATAGGCCATTGATTTTAGACATCTTTGTAAACTGTGACATAAAAAGAAAAATAGTTCAACAGTTCAATCTAGCAGTCAGAATGTAAGTTCTTTTCTAGTTACTTAATTGAAGGTTTTGTGCTATGACTCAGAATATCCACAAAACTGTAACCTTCTCACCTCTGCTTCCAACACACACACTGCGTTGAAATAAAACATCTCTTTTCACACAGAAATACATCAACTCAAATTTATTATCAAGTTTATTGATATTGATAGCAAATGTTTCCTTATTAAGTTTTAATATTTCCTTATAGGGGAATGGCTTTGATTTAATCAGAAATCTGTGTATACTGATGCTGAAGATTCTTGTTCCCAATTGGTCTTTACTAATCAATAAAGATGCCAGTGGTCAATGGCTGGGAAAGGGGAGATGCGCAGGCTAAGACACAGAGGGAGAGAGAAGATCGCCATGACCAGGGGGAGAGAGACCGAACAGAATTAGAGCTACAAAAGAAATATCAGTCAAAATGAAGGTATAAAGAGAAAGTGGTCCCCAGAAAGGCTGCCCAGAAGGCTGTTGGGCAGCAAAGAGCAATGGGCCTCACAGAAGGCAACAGGGCAGCAAAGCAAAGGGTATTTAGAAGGTATTGAGCTAGGGTAAAAGGGAAAGCATGCTAGTCACAGGAAGCTTAGAAGTGGCCAGCCATTGAGCTAACAGCATATTAGAAATAAGCTAATACGTATGTCTTTCATTCACAGATCCAAAGATAAAACAGTGCGGCCCGCTCAGGGACACAAAGCAAAAACTCACAACAGCATTTCCTATCTACTAATTTTTCCACCAAAAGCTCAGCTTCACCCATTATTTTTCAATTAAAGATAATAGCAAAATAGACTGTGTGGGGCTAAACTCACTTCCATTTCTGTCACTTTCCATGACTACTAAATATTAAGGTTAACCTAAAGACATATCAAAATACAACCCTACAAATTAAAAAACAAAAAAACAAACTAGCTATCATTTAATACCTTAAACTTACATTTCTTTGTTTGTTTACAAGGCAGGGTATCATTTTATCGCTGTGGCTGGACTAGAACGCGGAGGGATCTGCCTGCTTCTGCCTCCTTAGTGACAGCATTAGAGGCAATGCACACTACACACACTGATAATGTTGTTTTTAAGTGGAGATTATTAGAAAAGCACCACAGACCAAGAGATAATTTATGGATCTAAGTGTATGCCTCAGTGATAGAGCATTTGCCAGCATGTTAGAGACCCTGGGTTTGATCACATGCAGTACACACACAGGTTAATTATGACCAATATAATTTAATGGTTACAAAAAACTCTTGCCTTTACCCAGCACTTGGGAGGCAGAGGCCGATTTTTGAGTTAGAGGCCAGCCTGGTCTACAGAATGAGTTCCAGGACAGCCAGGGCTACACAGAGAAACCCTGTCTTGAAAAACAAAAAAAAAAAACAAAAAAAAAACTATAATATAGTACCGGTGTAAATGTATGTGAAACTTTAAAACTGTTTTCAAAAGGAGACCCTGAAGAATCCAGGTAACTGAAAACCTACACTCCAGAGAACCAAACCCAAATTCTCTTATGCAAATGATGAAAAAGCTCAGCAACCACTCGGCAGCCCACTAAGAAAAGAGAAATTCTGTGCAATTCAGAACTGAAAGCGGGGAAGCTAACAGACAGCCATCTGCTAGAATAAAAACAGGGGATTTTGATATCACCATATAATATTTATGATATGCTTCCAAGTTACAAGAAAAGTCATCCTTGTGATTTTGGTGTTTCTAAATGTAATGAGAAACCTATAAAACAGAAATTCAACACTTCTGAAATATGTTTTTTGTAAAAAAAAAAAATTTAATTTGTAACAAAATACATTTTCATTTTTATACTAAGAGTAGATTGGTAGAAAACAATTTCTCTAATCTATTCTACAGGATTTTTATTGTTTTTAAGACAGGTCTCTCACAATGTATAGCTGGCTGGTCTAGAACTGACTATATAGACCTTGTGACCTACCTCAGCCTACCTCTGGCTCCCCAGTAGAGGCATTAAAAGCATGTGCCACCATGCCGAGCATATTACAAAATGGAACTATAAAACACTGATATACTTGTCTTTTACTTTAAAAGTACTTCATCTATGTGAGTGTTTTGCTTTCATGTACGTGTACTGCATATATGTAGTGCCCACAAAGGCCAAAAGATGATGTCAGATACTCCAGGACTAGTTTTAGAGATATTTGTTAGCTGTCATATGAATGCTGTAAATCAAATTTGGATCCTGTAGACGAGCTTAACCACTGAGGCGTCTCTCCAATGCCCAAAATACTGATGTTTGTATATTATGTTTCTACAGGGCAATATTCACAATCACTGGGTAACCCCTTGTCCTCTTGGTTAAGTTCAGGGGAAAATTACTGATGTACATATGGAAAGTTTTTATTAGACTTCATTAAAATATCAAATTTTAAATGAAATAAAATATTATAGAACAAAATCCTCAACTCATATCTACTGTGCAGTTTATTGGAAGTTTGTATATGAGAAAAACACAAAAATTAACCAGAAATCAAGACAGAACATAAACAACACTGTGAGCAAAAATTACAAGGTACATCTTACTCAACAACTCATTAAATCCAGCAACTCTGAACCCATAACATTTATGTTTTAACGCTGGAGAAAAGCCAAATTTTTGCTTTGTTTTCCATGTTAACAGATCCTCTCTCAAATAACTTAAAACCTGAAACCAAGAGCAGGAGAGATGGCTCAAAGCTAAGAGTACTTACTGCTTTTGCAGAGGTCCCAAGTTTGGTTCTCGAATACCCACATCAGGTTAAGTTACAATCACCTATAACTCCAGCTCTAATCTTCTAACCTCTGCAGGCACCCATACACATTTACATAAAAACACAGACATGAATGCACGCACAAAGAATAATATTTTTTTCTTTTTTTGGTTTTTCGAGACAGGGTTTCTCTGTATATCCTTGTCTGTCCTGGAACTCACTCTGTAGACCAGTCTGGCCTCGAACTCAGAAATCCGCCTGCCTCTGCCTCCCAATATTTTTTAAAGCTCAAAACAAGTAATATTTTTTTCAGTGAAGTAATACCACTTCTGTAAATTGATATTTTTTTCTGTAGTCAACTGCTTTTTATTATATAAATTAGGGAGTTTTGTTTTGTTCTCTAGTGAATATGACTCTAACTGGTAAAAGTACTTGCTATATAGAAACAGTCTCTCCCTCACATTAGTAAAGACAATCTAATTGTTAAAAGAAAGGATGGAATTTCACAGGCCTGTACCACAAGCAGAAGGCTAAAACCTAGAAAGTCTTTTCAGATGTAATAAAGAACTGTTTTAACCTAAGATCAAAATGTCACAGCTTAGAAGAACACAAGATTATTTCAACAAGAAAGTGGAAAAGGACACAATGACCATTCTAATGAGTTCAATTATGAACACTGTAAAGCAATTCAAAGGTTTTAAGTCAAAAAAGGATAAGATTTCCTGTTTGAAAAGGATATTGTGAATGCTTGAACATAAAACGCATTATGCCTGGTAAGTTCTAAGTTTTACCAAAAAATACTTAAGATCCTGTGGCACATGCTTGTAAATCCAGATAGAAGCAGAAGTATCAAGAGTTTAAAGCCATTTCTGAGCCAGCCTGGTCTACAGAGTGAGTTCCAGAACAGCCAGGGCTACACAGAGAAACCCTGTCTTGGAAAACCAAAAAAAAAAAAAAAAAAAAAAGAGTTTAAGGCCACTTTCTATATACAATGAGCGAAGGCCAGAATAGGCTACATAACACCTATACCTACTTTCAATCCCAGCTGTCAGGAGGCCAAAACAGAAGAATCATGAGCTTGATATCACACTAGGCAAACACATTCTTGTCTTTAAAAAGTAAAAATTAAAATAGGCCGGGCAGTGGTGGGGCATGCCTTTAATCCCAGCACTTGGGAGGCAGAGGCAGGTGGATTTCTGAGTTCAAGGCCAGCCTGGTCTACAGAGTGAGTTCCAGGACAGACAAGGATATACAGAGAAACCTTGTCTCAAAAAAACAAAAAAACAAAAAAACCAAACAAACAAACAAAAAAAAAAAAACTCAACTCTAGTCCCAAATATGAAAATATGAAAAGCAAAGTAACGTTTTAATTATAACACAGAAAAGTTGCATAAAAGAGCAAAACAAAAGTCAAAACAATTATCAGAGACTTTAAATCCAAACATAAGTAGGACAAGGTTACCCTATAAACCTAGTTCACAGATAAGCATAGAAAATAGAATCTTCGTTACCCAGCATAAACTTTATCAACAAACAGATGGCACTGAAACTCTTTTAAGTGGTGGGTATCTTTGGTGAGTAAACTACATTTTTCATTCCTACAGTGTTTCAATTTTACACACACAAGATCAACTTTAAAAAATGAGAATAAAGAAGACGTAAAATTCCTACTTACTAGATAGCTAGCTACATGCAAAAAGACTATCAACATGCCGAGTAGCACCTCTAAAAATTCAAGTAGTATCCCAAGAACTTTTTTTCTCTGAAAGGCTGAGTCTGGGGGTGGGGACATCTCTGAAGCAGAGCGAGCAGGCTGAGTTCAAGGCCCTGTTCTGAAAAGAGAAAGAGGTGCTGGAACTGAAGTACCTCTCTCCTGCCACAATGTGTCACTCTTGCAAAACAAATGCTTTTGAATTTTTTATAAGAGGAGGAAATTGTTTAAAGGTAAATTTCTAAAATTATGTAATTCCTAATCAAGAAACAGCTCAACGACAGTCTTATTCTTAGACATAGCTGGCAGCAGCTATATGTATATGACAAACTACTCAGAATCCATTTGTAACTTTTTAAGAAGTTCAAAGTGTTAGAGAGATGGCTCGATGGTTAAGAGCACTGAATGCTCTTCCAGAGATCCTGAGTTCAATTCCCACCAACCACATGGTGGCTCACAGCCATCTGCAATGGGATCTGACGCCCTCTTCCAGTGTGTCTGAAGACAGTAAGTACATTCACATACATGAGAGAGAGAGAGAGAGAGAGAGAGAGAGAGAGAGAGAGAGAAAGATTTAAAAATTTCTAAAGAGGAGGAGGAGGAGGAGGAGGAGGAGGAGGAGGAGGAGGGGAGATGGAGGTAGTGATAAATTAAAAAAACACCCCAGCCGGGCAGTGGTGGCGCACACCTTTAAATCCCAACACTTGGAAGGCAGACGCAGGCAGATTTCTGAGTTCAAGGACAGCCTGGTCTATAGAGTGAGTTCCAGGACAGCCAGGGCTACACAGAGAAACCCTGTCTCAAAAATCTTAAAAAACAAACAAACAAACAAAAAAAAACCAACACCCCAGTACAGTAATCTTAAAAAGCAATGAACCCACTCTATCTCAAAGAAAGAAATAATCAGAGCCGGGTGTACTAATGCACCTTTAATCACAGAGCTTGGGAGGCAGGGGCTGGTTGATCTCTGAATTCAAAGCTAACTTGGTCAACAAAGTTAGTTCCAGGACAGCCAGATCTAACAGAGACGCCCTGTCTCAGAAAGACAGATAAAATCCAAAAAACAGAAATAAACAAACAAAAGAAAAAGAAAACAAAAAGAACCATTTCAGTGTTTAAGATGAAATGAAGACAGGCATTTTATAGGGTTAAACAAGGTGAAGAAGACAGGCACCCCGCTTCTGCAAATCACTAGAAGACAAAGCACTAGACAGAAGCTGTGCCTGCTGGGGCAATGTTAATACCTCACTTACCCTGAACACTGAAAGAGATAGGACTCTAATGATGGTAGGTAAATATTCATGAAGCAAGCTATTCGCAAATACTACACTGAGCAGTATAAATACACATGCTTTTTAACAAAGTATGTTTTATTCTCCCGAAGACAGAATCTCCTGTAGCCTAATATGACCTAAAATATGTTCTATGGCCAAAGAGAACCATGACATTCTGATTCTTCTGTTTCTAGCTCCCAAGTGCATTGACTACAGGTGTGTGCCACTGTGCCTGGTTTATTTGGTGTTGTGGATTGAACCATGGGCTTCATGTGTGCTGGGAAAACCCTATGACAATTGAACTATACCTTCCATAAATAATACTATAATTAGCATATAAAGGTGCAATTAAAAATACAGTATGAGGGCTGGAGAGATGGCTCAGCGGTTAAGAGCACTGACTGCTCTTCCAAAGAACCTGAGTTCAAATCCTAGCAACCACATGATGGCTCACAACCATCTGTAATGAGATCTGACGCCCTCTTCTGGGGTGTCTGAAGACAGCTACAGTGCACTTATGTATAATAAATAAATACATCTTAAAAAAATTCAATTTTCTCTATTTTGACAATACTGAATTTTTAACTAAGGCCATTTTTTGCTTCCTACACTGCAAAGGCTGCCATACTTAACATTGTAGTTTACAATTAGCATGTAAAGTATTACTATTTAAAAAAAAAAACTTTGGGTAAAAAACAAAAAAAAGAAAACCTAACATTATTGAAATCACAATACAAGGACAAAGAAAAAAATGAACAAAGGTACAAACATAAATACTCTCAATTCACATCTTTACAATGAAGGTGATTAAAGTGACAACATTTTAACTCAGGAAAAAAAGGAGGGAGAAAAATCCTCTGGAAAGAAAATTAGAACAATATAGAAAAGTGCAGCCTCGGGATTTAGAATGATTTTGATATAGTATTAAATGGCTAGTATTATGCAAATACATTATATATTAATCAAATCAAATATTATATTATATTATATTATCTATCTAAAGCTTCAATGAAAACCAATAATCTACAACTTTTTCAAAGTCTGGTTTAAAGGTATGACGAAGATTTTTACATTCAAGTTGCACTTTTGATCAAATATTTATGAATTTACATTTATTTATACACTGTTAGGTAGTCTTTAAAACTAAACGTCAACAATCACTCCTAAATCTGTAATATCTTGTAATTTCATTTAGCTCTCTGTAACACAATTAAAACTTCTAGTGTCATAGTAATTGCTGAGTGAAGCATAGGGGTATTTTTGCTATTGTTTGCTTTAACACTGAATATATTATCACATTACTAATAAAAAAGGGCAGTAAGTTAGATGGCTTTTGTAGAGATGTATATATTAAGTGTTTTGTTAATAATTTTACTAATATATTAAGTTACTTTACAATCTAATCACATTCAGAATGCTTGCTCCCAGAAAGTAGAAGCAAAAATTTCTAAGGAAGTTAAACATCTAGGCTTAGAGATTTACTTGTCTAATTATCAATCTGCAATAGCTATTTACACACTTTGCTTGGGATAACAAAACATGGTACTCAGTGAAGTAATTCGTCTACTTTTAAGATATCTTTTCACTACTTCATAAAATGTTCAACATTATGGGTTGGCCAGGACAAACAATATGGCCCTTATGTTCAATTTCTTGAAGGAAAAAGAAGTCAGGAGACTTAGTAAGTAATGCATAATCTCCAAATTCATGTCAAGACTGATATAAACTATGCCAATTAATTAAGGAAATATGTCTTGTCCATGTTAAGTTGCTGGATATTTTTTAAAACATCTGGCACATATGCCTTGGTAAAACTGTATAATCTGCTTTTATTATAAGCTATCTGGGCAAGTAGTTACAGTGACTACACAAACTAGTATAGATAACTGCATCCCTTATTAAATACATTAAAATCCTAACAAGCCTGAGCAACCCAACCCATAATAACATAAGAGACCATTAAAGATTAAAAGAAAAATAAAACAGGAGAAAAGAAGAAACAGAAAGCCCTTCAGCAAATACCTCAACAAATAATCACCCAGGCAAAGCCAAACAAGTTTTGAAAGGATCTGCTTTGACAGATGTTCTCTAGAAAAGCATGCGCTTGGGGCAAAACGAAAGGTTTTAAGTCTGGTTATGTGTCTTTTTTCTTCTTTTTTATCCTTCAAGTTCTGCTGGACTAGTATTTTCTATATGCTGAAATACTTTAATTTAAAAAAAAATGCTTTTTGAAAATTGTTGTGCAGAGACCACCCTCATCAACATTTTAAGACATTTATCGAGGTCACTCATGCCCATTTAGGTTTGTTATGGGTATAATATTAGTCACAAATGCATGCATCTACACTCCACAGCACAAGAACTAAAATTCAGAAACCTCCACAAATCAGCAAGAACGGTCTCATCTCTCAAAGCTGTACACAACCATCCATATTGCTTTGCTTGGAGAGCCTAAACACAACTCATGAACAAAGCCCCACATTTCCATGAAAGTTGAAGTAAAATCTAAAACACAAAAGAGTACTTATAGGAATAATATTTGATAACTTTTGAGATTTAGAAAACTCAAAAAGCAGGTATTTTAGATAAAACTCATTCAAAGGAAGTCAAACACCAGAAAACGATCATGCAAAGTGTACTTACCAGACAGAGTTCATTCATGCCTTTCTTTCGCCTACACTTGAATTCTATGCTTCCACAACTTTTGCTATTTTTCCAATTAAAAATGCTGCAGCCTGCTACACTCCATCAAATGGCCACGTTGTTTAACCAGGAGAAACATGTTAGAAACTAAGCTGTCACATTTAGAAGAAAAAGAAAATAAACCCCTGCCTCTTTGTGGGAAAGCATAAAGCACTCAGGCTGGCATGTGGGCCATGGAACGCTCTGGCCGCTGCTACTGCTCTGCAAACACTTGTAGTCAAATTTCTGCCACATTCTTGCTTTCTGCATGGTGTCTCAGCAGTAACAGATCAGAACTGGCTAGCAAACAACTCCTTCTCAAAAGTAAGCTCTAATTTCTTCTTCTGCAGTGAAATGAACCAAGTTTCTATGCAGAAGGATGAGTGACAGCATTCCCAGCCAATCAGCTTGGGTTTTTTCAGGAAAATCACCCCTTAATTCATTCAAAATTAGGTCATATGACACTATTTGAAATACTATTGGCTTACAATGAAAGTAATGTTTGACTCTACACAGGAGAAGGCCACCCATCTATGCTTCCCTGGGCTGAAGACAATCTGACTATAAACGGTACAGTAAATTAAAACATAGTCACACACGCACAGAGACAGAGACAGACAGACACAGACACACACACACACACACACACACACACACACACACACACACACACACAAACTGTGTGCCTTACCAGGGTTTCCCAATTAGTAAAGGGCCGGAGTTCTGTTATCTTTTGAGCCTTTTTCTGAGAACACTTAGGAATCAAAGTCAGTTCAGCAATGGAAGAATCTTGAAGGAAGTGAAGAATTTTGCCTTTATAGCCGTCCTCCATCACTTCTTCACAACTACTGTAGTCCTCATCCAGTGAACTCCCAGCATCAGACCCTGAATCGTACTCAGAGTCCTCTACGGCTTTCTTAGGATTAAATACATTTTTTTTACGTTTCTTGTTAAAGCCATTTTGTGGTTTCATGGAAATTTTCTGTTTCATCTTTATTTTAGCTGCATTTTTAGAATAATTTTGATTCCTTGAAACTTCTTTTCCATTTGTAACCTCACTTTGTGAAGCACACTGCACATCTGTGTAGAAAAAAATACAAAAGTTATAACTAACTTAGAAACATATGAATTAAATAAAATATGAAACATAAGATGTCAAATAGAGTAAGAAGAGTATGTAAACATTACATTTTCCTTGTGAATACTGAATTCAACCACAACTTCCTGTCAAATCTTAACACACATTAAGAATAATACAAAACAGAATTTAAAGCTATCAATAAGCTAGAATGACATTTCAAAAGTAAATGGTAACTCCGTTAAACATACATCTGCTTTCTAAGGAAGCATCCTGAGGATACAGACAGCAGCTCCATGTGCACAAACTGCGAAAAAGAACAAAGGAGCCCAGGCTTCACTGCAGCCTGACAGAAGCAGCATGGCAAGGAAAAAGCATTTTTTCCTATCACTGCAATGCCTAACATCACCATTTTAACATTACTTAATAATCCCAGTACTTGGGAGGCAGAGGCAGGCGGATTTCTGAGTTCGAGGACAGCCTGGTCTACAGAGTGAGTTCCAGGACAGCCAGGGCTACACAGAGAAACCCTGTCTCGAAAAACCAAAAAAAAAAAAAAAAAAAATGACTTAAATATATTTCCTCAAATTGTCAATGTTCTGAATTTCATTGAATTCTAAGCTTCCTGTGAATGAAGGTACAGTTTTTCTTACATTATTTTCATAAGAAGATAGGTACTAATAATGGATACATATATACCATTGGCCCTGGCCTGTGTCTGTGGGCTCCAAATTAATGGATCCAACAAGCCATAAAAAAATACATTAGAAAAGGAACTGGATATACACTGAACATAACTTTTTCATCACTGTTCCCTACATGAGATAAGAACAACTTGCACAGCATTTATGTCATACCAGGTGTGGTAAGTAATGTTAAGATGACGTGAAGATGACAGTGGAAAATGGTGTATAGGTCATCTGCAAATATCATGCCACTTCACATAAGGGAATTAGGTGCCAGTTAGTTTCTAGTTCAGTGTAGGTCCTGAACAAACCTACAGATAAGCGTGTGCTTTATTTAAAATTTTTATTTTCTATTTATTCAAAGAGCTTCCAGAGTTATAAATTATTATATGTTCATGTTTTGTCCATGAAAAAACTTAATTAAATTAAATAAAATTTGAAAAGATTATACAAGAAGAAAAAGTTATGTACTGTCTTGGCTATTACTATGATGAAGAACAAGTGAAAATATTTGGGAATTCATCCTTTAGAACATTTTACAACATTACTCCTTAAATCTCTTTCAAGTCAGTAGCTGGCAGGCTCTTTTCTACAGTAGGACATGGGACTAAAGGGGCCCATTACTGGTTACCTTGATCTTCCGCAAACACTTTCAGGGACTCCAAGGCTTCTGTGTACATCCATTCATGCTCCTTAAGCACTTCTCTTAATTCCTAAAAGTAAGTTATTTTTTCTGTTAAAAATGTGAAGTTAACAATACAGAAAAATAGTTATGCTCTTTTAAACTGTAATTATTGGAAAATAAAGAATTTATACCTCTATCTTTGTTTTTATTTGAGACAGGGTCTCACTATGTATTGTAGCACTGTCTGTCCTCGAACTCTCTATATAGACCAGGAGGATGGCCTTGAACTCAGAAACCAGCCTCTGCTTTCCAAGTGCTATAATTAAATGTGTGCACCCCTCGAGGTCCCAGTACTGCCACTGTTGTTGTGGTACTTTATACATCCTTCCTGTCTAACTTAACCTTACAAATAAAGTACAGTGTTCAACAGGGTTGGAAATGTGAGGTTTTTTCCTCTTGCCCAATTTCCCTAGGGCTTTCATTAACAGGCATGCTTCAGTATATGCAACTTAACACATCTCTGGGGTGGATCCTCTGTGGCAAATGTGCCCTACCAGCTGTGCTATATCTCCAGTTGAAAACATGCAGATGTAACGCATGTAAAGGACAAGTGTCACAATCCTGTATATTGTTCACCAGAATTCAGACAGATTGCCTGAGCACAAAAAGAACACATCCATGAAAAATGTAACATTTCCCATTTGTTAAAAAAGTATATGCTTCAATAAATACACAGCAATGAGAGAGGGCGGAGGCTCAAGCAGACACGAGTCATTAGTGACCCTGAACAGTTTTGTGTTAACTGGAAAGGAGGACGTCCTTTATGGAGCATTAAGACACTGAAATGTGATACTTTAAAATTCTTTTTTTTTTTTAAAGATTTATTTATTTATTTATATGTAAGTACACAGTAGCTGTCTTCAGACACTCCAGAAGAGGACGTCAGATCTCATTAGGGGTGGTTGTGAGCCACCATGTGGTTGCTGGGATTTGAACGCAGGACCTTCGGAAGAGCAATCAGCGCTCTTACCTACTGAGCCATCTTGCCAGCCCGATACTTTAAAATTCTTTTTTTTTTTTTTTTTTTTTTTTTTTGGTTTTTTGAAACAAGGATTCTCTATGTAGCCCTGGCTGTCCTAGAACTCACTCTGTAGACCAGGCTGGCCTCAAACTCAGAAATCTGCCTGCCTCTGCCTCCCAAGCGCTTTGATTAAAGGAGTGCGCCACCACTGCCCTAAAATTCTGACAAGTTCAAGAGTGAGGACATGGTGGAGAGGGCCAGGACAGCTTTTTACACGTATGGATTCACAATTTTATTAAGATGACGTTTATTATGATGTCATTTATACTGCTGACACCACAACTAGAAAGCACAATAAATAATTAAGATAATTAGCAACTAGTTTAAAATATTGATATAATACTAATCGGGAGTATATAATTCAAAAAATACAAACCTCACCTTAAGTTTGCACATGGTTTTAACTCAAACACCATTTTGTAATACAAACATATAAGTATACAAACATTTGAACAATTCTCTTCTTACCTGTTTATCAAAATTTGGGAATTCCTTTTGCAATTTCAACACAATACTTTCTTGCTTTTCCCAGTTGCTGCTCGCTTCTGCAGATTCTTTTGATTCTTCTCCCTATGGGGCAGGGGGAAGGGGAAAAAGGAAAAAGGGAAACAGATAAGATCAAGTCTTCCCCACTCTCTTTTATATTATCTAGTAATAGAGCTGCTACATTTCTCTTTTAATAGACAAAAAAAAAAAAATCAGGATTATTATTCTCTGGCACAGAGTACAAGATGACACTCTATAAGGACACATGCAAATCAAGTGTTATGGAAGCACTGGGCATAAAAGTCTATGGGAATGTTTGTACCTCACCTGCACTGGGCTCTGGCTTGTCACCAACACTATATATAAAAACAAGTTATGTGCACTGGCAACAAAAGGAAGAGGATTATATGCCAAAAGTGACTTGGTGGGCTGGAATGCAGTGCACTCACGGCTACAAGTCTATTTGGAAGCATCAGAAGTAGAAGACTTTTGAGCAGAAGAAAAAATACAGTATTTCAAGAAAATATTTCAAAACCCTCAGAAACTACACTCATACCAACAGTTTCACTTAGCATTAGTGACCCCCAAACTCATTCATATTATCTGAGAAACAGAACAAAGATCATGGAACATTGCATTCCATGAGGGCATTGAATCTCTAACAATCACTTTAAAGATCACAGAAGAGCCAGGCATGGTGGCGCACATCTTTAATCCCAGCACTCTGGAGTGTGACTTCAGGCCAGCCTGGTCTACATAGTGAGTTCCAAGACAACCGGGGCTACAGAAAAACTTTGTCTCAAAACAAAACAAAACAAAAGATTACAGATGAAAAATAAACAACAGCCAAGTGGCCAAACTCGTGTTTGCTACAAAACATATTTCCAAACCTCAGTCATACTGGAGAGTCTGTTTATATAGGTACTATGTATGTAGAGGTGCAATGTTGATATATGCATATGGAGACCACAGTTTGACAGCAGTGTTCTCCTTAGGCACCCTAGACCTTTGTTCACACAGGTACTCCTCACTGAACCTAGAGCTCAGCAACTGGCCTGACTGCCTGGATACCAAGCTCCAAGATTAGCCTGTCTCTGATTCCTGGGACTGGGCTTACAGAGGCATACCATTGCACACACAGCTTTTTATGTGGATGCTAGGGATCAAAATTCAGGTTCTCATGCTCATGCGGCAAGCATCAGTGCTGTGCCAACTGAGCCATCTCCCCAGACTCCGTTGGTTCATCCGTTCAAAGATTCGTATTAAGCTAGGTATGGTGGCAATCCTAGCACCTGGAAGGCAGAAATAGTCAGATCTCGGTGTTCAAGGCCAGCCTGTTCTACAGAAGGAGTTCCAGTACAGTAAACTGCAATTAAAAGTTGTTGTGAGCCACCCAACATGGGTGCTGGGAAACAAACTTGGGTAACTAAAAAGAAGCATGTGCTATAAACCAATGAACAATCTCTTGAGACAGGTTTTTCAAGTAGCTCTCAAGGCTGACTGACCATGAACTGCAGTTAGGATGACCTGAACTCTTGATTATCCTGGCTCCACCTACCAAGTGCTATAGGGCTAGAAGCTCAAGCTACCACAGTTCAGTTTATTCATCCTTTGTTTTTAAAAATATTTCAAAAGTCTATCAATGAAGAATGAAAAAACAAATTATGGCAGGGGAGAGGGGGCAATGAGGCATAGACATTAAGTAGAAAATCTGATTCCATTACCCAGGAGGCTAAGGTAGGAGGACTACCATAAGTTCAAGGTAAGCCTAGACTTACTACAGTATAAAGTTTTCAAGAAATAAAGAAAAAAAATGCATGTTATTGCTTGGATAAACCTTCAAAGATGACATGAAAATGGCTGCACAGTTATATTTATAAAAGAAATATCTAGGGGCTGGAGAGATGGCTCAGTGATTAAGCATTGACTGCTTTTCCAAAGGTCCTGGGTTCAAATCCCAGCAACCACATGATGGCTCACAACCATCCGTAAAGAGATCTGATGCCCTCTTCTGGTGTGTCTGAAGACAGCTACTTACACATACTTGCATATAATAATAAGTAAATCTTTTAAAAAAAAAAGAAGAAGAAATATCTAGGCTGGGCAGTGGTGGCACACACCTTTAATCCCAGCACTTGGGAGGCAGAGACAAGCAGATCTCTGAGTTCGAGGCCAGCCTGGTCTACAGAGTGAGTTCCAGGACAGCCAGGGCTACAAAGAGAAACCCTGTCTCAAAAACAGTTGTCTAGAGTATGCAATCCAGACATGGAGAAGGCAGACTGCTGATTGACATGGCCATGGAAATGAAGAAACAAGACCCTACTTTTTTCTTACAATTAGATATTTTCTTTATTTACATTTCAAATAATATCTCCTTTTCCGGTTTCCCCTCCAAAAAACAAAACAAAACCTTGTTCCCTCTCCCCTTTTCCTGCTCACCAATCCATCCTCTCCCACCTCCTGGCCCTGGCATTCCCCAACACTGGGACATAGAGCCTTCACAGGACCACGGACCTCTGCTCCCATTGATGACCGTCTAGGCCATCCCCTGCTATATATGCAGCTGGACCATGAGTCCCTCCATGTGTGCTCTTTGGTTAGTGGTTTAGTCCCTGGGAGCTCTGAGGGTACTAGTTAATAAAACCCTACTTTTGAGGGCATCCTGCCATAATGTACCTATGAAAACATCTGGAACTAGATCAGAATGCACAACACTGGGAATGTCCTCAAGTGTATTAAACTATCTATACTAAAAAGTTAATTTCATGTTATGTGAATTCATCCTCAATAAAATAAGATATGGAGCTGGGTTGGGTAAGTGAGATCTTTAACATGTACAAAGCTTTGTTTCGATCATATTTCCAAAAATAAATAACTGTTGGAGGATGTTTTTGCGTACTGTATACTCAAACGATGACTTCTATACCCAGAGGTCTGGTGGCAGTGGCAATTTTGGTATTGTCCTTATTTTTTTTAAAAAGATTTATTTTATTTATTTTTTATGTGTATGAGTACACTGTAGCTGTACAGATGGCAGTGAGCTATCATGTGTGTGGCTGCTGGGAATTGAACTTAGGACCTCTGCCGCCCTGCTCGGCTTGCTGCGAATGCGACCCTGCTCACTCTGGCCCGCTCGCTCCGGCATAATTCACTGTAGCTGTCTTCAGACACACCGGAAGAGGGCCACCTCTTCTCTTTAGGGGTCGTATCCGAACTCAGTACCTTCGGAAGAGCAGTCAGTGCTCTTACCTGCTGAGCCATCTTGCCAGCCCCTGGTATTGTCTTTGTTAATGAAGCGTAGCCTGGCTCAGTATTTTGTAAAACATTGTTCTCCATTACCTTATTGGTCAAATAAAGAGCTAAATAGCCTATAACTGGGTGGGAGAAGAAAAGGTGGGACTTCTGTGTCCTGATAGTTAGAGAAGGTCTCATGGGAGTCACCATCTGGAAAGGAATGATGGTGCCAGTGAGACTAAGATGGCAAGTAACAGCCACCTGGCTGGGAAGTAGGCCAGGCCAGCACTGTCAGGTTAGAATAGCGCAAAACCTGCCCAGCTATGGTGCCTAAAGCTTTTAGTAAATATTCAGTGCAAAAGCAGGCATAGAAAAGTCCCTACTTTTACAATGAATTGAAAAGCAATGAAAGGCCGGGCGGTGGCGGCGCACACCTTTAATCCCAGTACTTGGGAGGCAGAGGCAGGCGGTTTTCTGAGTTCAAGGCCAGCCTGGTCTACAGAGTGAGTTCTAGGACAGCCAGGGCTACACAGAGAAACCCTGTCTCGAAAAACCAAAAAAAAAAAAAAAAAAAAAAAAAGAGGCAATGAAAGCCCTCCAAAAGCAAACTTCTGGACAAGTGTTTGGAATGAAATGAGCACAAATGAGACAGTTGGTAGGCAAGAGCTGCCGTGCTTGTTGCTTGTGTTTCCTCTAGGACCCCAAGCTTCTATCACCTAGAGTAGTCACTGTTTGCTGAAAATAGCCAATGGGTTTAGTGAGTTGAACCCAAATCTCTCTCAGTGGGCTTAGAAGTTATGATTTAATCTTAGGGTTACTTTTCTAGCACTAGCTAGACTACATACTAATCAATGGCAGAAAGCCCACATTAGGCCCATAAATCACTATGTAGGAAAGAACAAATTTTAAGTTCTAAAAATTGCTCTTCTAACTCAAAAAAAAAAAAAAAATCAAAATCATATTCCTAAGGTAACTGCACAGAATAAAATTATCATTCCAGCCCAATGTAATATACAACCTTGGCTCACAGCAAAACTGAATGGGTTTTTGGAGAATTTGTTCAGAGTAACATAAATAAACCAAGATGATATTCCAATTGTAGCTGCTATTCCAAATTTGAGGTTTTAACTAAAACCTGCCTCAGCCTCCCAAATGCTGAGATTACAAACACTTTCTATACACAAGCTTTTTGAACTACACCGTGGTCTCACACTTCATGATTCACAGGACTACTATACGCTTTCTGCTGCTGTTAAGTATGTTCTAGCTATGATTTTGGTGGTACTAGGGCTAGAACTCAGTTCAGGGCCGTGAGCACAATAACATTATGCCTTGTCCTTATTGACACATTTTTTTCTCTTGCAATGCCTTTTATTTTCAGACAGATACTTACACAGTTCAACCTAGTACTGAACTGAATATATAGCTGAGGATGACTCTGAACCTCTGGTATTTTGCCATTTCCTTCTAAGTACTGAAATTACAGGCCTAGACCGTCACTCTTAAGTTTTATGTAATAATGAAGATTAAACTTAGATGCTGGTACAAAAGCATTCTACCAACTGAGCTGTACAACCTCAGCCTGCAGCATTCTTCAAGCAGGCTATTTTATAGCAGTTGTTTATCATTAGGTAGTTTTAAGAATTATGCAAATATTTTGTAAGCCATGACTTTAGGTTTCTACTGTCTCGATTTGGTCAGTAGGCTGAGTTTAGCTTCTTAGGGCTGTCCAAGTCCTAACCCTAACAATTCTTCAATCAGTATTTATAGCTTCCCCTAACAACTGGAGCAGGGGACTATCCCTAAAGCTGTTGCCTATCTCTGCAATAAGTTCCCCTAACTGGGCTGCTTGTCTGGCCTCAGTGGGAAAGGATGCACCTAGCTAAGAAGAGACTTGATATACCAGGGTAAGGGGATAGCCTGGGGGTGGGGGTGGGGGTACTCTACCATCTCAGAGGAGAAGAGGAGAACTAGCAAAGGGGCATTGATTGGGATGTAAAGTGAATAAAAAAAATTTGACAGCTATGGGGAGTTATTTATGACCCCATAAAGGAAACAATAAACTTTAAACATCGTTTATAGACCATCTGCTTGATTACTAGATCCATACAGTAGCATGGCATAAAGAACTACTATAGTACAGAATCTCTTAAGAGCTGGAAAAGAGATGATGGACACTTGGGTGGACTTTCAGGACACTTGGGTGAACTTTGAGGTCTGGCATCCAAACATTCAGCATAGTTTGGTTTTTTAGTTTTTATTTTTTGTTTTTTGTTTTTTTGAGATTTTATTCATGTTTACGGTGAGTTTTTCATCGGCATGTATGCACTACATACATACAGTTGCAGTGCCTACTGAAGCCAGAAGAAGGTGTTGGATCCCCTGGGAGTGGAGTTACTGTGGTTTGTGAACATCCATGGTTGGAACTGAACCCACGTCCTTTGAAAGAGAAGCCAGTGCTCTTAACTTCTGAAGCCCACACTCACCATACTAGTTAGGGTTAGGTAAGCCACACTCAACATGGACTAATTCTGATACAGCAATTGAAACGTTACTTACACGATCCCCTCGAGGCTTTTTTAAAGACTGATCATCATTAACTTCATCCTCTTCAGAAGAAGATGATAACTTTCTTTTCCTGGGTCCACCACCTTTCAAAAAATAGAAGCACACTCAGATTTTTCAAGGAAATAACAAGAATCAAATCAAACCAAAAGTAAAGATGCACTGTGTGGATATAGCTGCCTAGACAAAGGGGCTATTATACTACAGCTATGCAAGTAGATTAAAGGAAAGGAAAGACTCAACAGTCTGTCCAAAGGGAAGTCAATCTTACATTGCATTTAAAAGATATTACATTAATGGTACTAAATATTCTAAATAGCCTTTGTTCTGTCTGACAAGTAATTCTACAGAATAATACTGAGACTGTGGGATCTCACCAATGACTGTTCAAAAGATACTCATCAAGTGTAAGCTATCAGGACAGCATCACTGATACCAGTAAGTAAGCATCTACTGGATATTAAGCTTTATGTAAGGCCTTATATAAACTTCTTTTTCACTTAGTTTCCATAACAAATCTACAAAGAGATAATTTTTTTTCACAAATTAGAAGGAATGAAGATACAAAGTGAACTATATTTGATTTTTTTTAACCTACAAAAAAGTACACTTACTCAAACCAAGTACATACACGTCAGTTTTGAGTTCTTTAAAAATTCAGTGTGATGGTTCCAAGAGAAAAGTGAACCTTGATTTTCTAAAGACTAACATGATAATATGATTCCTGATTTTCTACAGACTAACAATCAATCATGTCAGTATGCACATTTAATATATTCTCCTGGTTTATTTCACAATACATCTCTACTGTATACACAACAAATTTTCAGTAGCTACTTGGGGGGTGGGAGTTGGGGGATTAAGACAGCTTTCCTGTGTAACAGTACTGTCTTGAAACTCTCTTCATAGACCAGGCTGGCCTTCAACTCCTGATCTATCTGCCTGCCCTCTGCTTCCTGAGTGCTAGAATTAAAGGCATGTGTCATATGCCCAGCAACAGAATCTACTTTTAAAAGGAAAAATTAAAACGACCTTGCCACCAAATTGGTAGATTTATGTAAACATTGATGTTTAACATTTTACTCATAAAAAAGTTTCAAGATAGACAGTTTTTTTTTTTTTTTTTTTGATTTTTCGAAACAGGGTTTCTCTGTGTAGCCCTGACTGTCTTAGAACTCACTCTGTAGACCAGACTGGCCTCGAACTCAGAAATCCGCCTGCCTCTGCCTCCCAAGTACTGGGATTAAAGGCATGCATCACCACTGCCCAAGACAGTTTCTGTTATGTAACATGCACATTTAATTTTTACCTAAAAAGAAGATATAACTGGAATGTTCTCTCTGATAATAACAATAAATTCTTTTTTGTTTCATCAAGTAAAATGTGGAGCTATATAGATAATCTTTTAAACTCAGTATGTGAGGACTAGAGAGATGATTCAGTGGTTAGGATCTCTGAAACCCATAATGGTTCATAGAATCTATAATTCCAATTCTAGGGGATCCAATGCTCTTTCTGACCCATGGGCTCCAGGTACACAAGTGGTACACAAACATACATGCAAGAAAAATACCCATACACACACCAATAAATATATACATATATACATGTCTTTCATATATATGACAAAAGAAACCATAGAATACATAACTGAAAATTTTTCCGTTTAAAAGCTACTTGCTTGTTTATTATCCAAGGGTGCTATCATCTACAGACTAATTTTTTTCTAATACCAGTGTTCAAAGTCATGATTGGTATACCTATCTAAGATTACTTAGAGGTATTTGAAAACCCTTTTGTTACTAAAAAAAAAAAAAAAAAAAAAAAAATCTCAAAATACCCAAAATAATGTTGTCTTAATGACAGGTGGTATACTGAAGATCAGCTTACCATCCTATACAATACCTCAAAGTTCATTCTACTAAAAACAAAGATGTTTGATACCATTGCCATGGTCATCCCAAGATTTAGAGAAAGGTAATTAAAAAACAAGAAAGTCCTAATTTCTTGTTTCATTATCATTTGCAACTTAGCATTTAAGTGACAATATGGGAATCAAGCAAAGATAAAAGGAACAAACGTAGATTAGGTTAGGGTTCAATATGACTATAAACTTCACAAAGGCGAGAGTGGGTATCAGGATTTTTTATAAATCTTCAGTGCCTAAAATAGCAGGTGTTACCTACTAGTTGAAGAAAAATACTAATAGAAATAATACTTGTGCCAGGCAGTGGTGGCACACGCCTTTAAACCCAGCACTTGGAAGACAGAGACAGGTGGATTTCTGAGTTCGAGGCCAGCCTGGTATACAACGTGAGTTCCAGGACAACCAGGGCTACACAAAGAAACTCTGTCTCAAAAAACCAAAAAAAAAAAAAAAAAAAAAA
>JADRCD010207046.1:0-39289 GCA_019843815.1 Montemys delectorum
TTCTCTGCATCCTCTTTCATAGTGAAATGGAGGAAAATCAGACCATGATCACAGAGTTCGTCCTGCTGGGATTCTGTCTTGGCCCAAGGATTCACCTAGTTCTTTTTCTACTTTTCTCTCTCTTCTATACATTCACCATACTGGGGAATGGGACTATCCTTGCAATGATCTGCCTGGACTCCAGACTCCACACTCCCATGTACTTCTTCCTGTCCCACCTGGCCATTGTTGATATGGCATATGCCTGCAACACAGTGCCACAGACACTCATAAACCTCTTGGATGAAACCAGGCCCATCACGTTTGTTGGATGCATGACACAGACCTTTCTCTTCTTGGCTTTTGCACACACAGAATGTATGCTCCTTGTTGTGATGTCCTATGACCGGTATGTAGCTATCTGTCACCCACTACACTACACCATCATCATGAACTGGAGAGTATGCACCATTCTGGCTGCTGTTTCCTGGACAGTTAGCTTTCTCCTTGCTCTGGTCCATTTACTTCTCATCCTGAGGCTGCCCTTCTGTGGACCTCATGAAATCAATCACTTCTTCTGTGAAATTCTGTCTGTCCTCAAGCTGGCCTGTGCTGACACAACACTCAATCAAGTTGTCATCTTTGCAGCTTGTGTGTTCATACTAGTGGGGCCCCTGTGCTTTGTACTAGTCTCCTACACACTCATCCTGGTGGCAATCCTGAGGATCCAGTCAGGGGAGGGCCGCAGAAAGGCCTTCTCCACCTGTTCCTCCCACCTCTGTGTGGTAGGACTCTTCTTTGGCAGTGCCATTGTCATGTACATGGCCCCCAAGTCCCAGCACCCAGAGGAGCAGCAGAAGATTCTTTTCCTGTTTTATAGTTTTTTCAACCCCATGCTGAACCCCCTGATCTACAGCCTGAGGAATGCTGAGGTCAAGGGTGCCCTCAGAAGGTCTCTCTGGAAAGAAAGTCACTCCTGGTTGATATGGTGTTCAGACCACAAATCTTTGTAGTTTCCTCTAATTCTGATCTTCAATTATTTCATAAATCCAGGGGTATTCACTGTCCTTTTTTATGTCTAATTACATAGGATCAAAATTTCCTGCCCTGCAGGATTTCTGTCATATTCCTCAGCTTACTAGGAGATAAAGTTTTGTCAGATGTATTTTTTCTTTCTATTTGAATTGATTAGCTATAAAATTAAACAATATTTTAATCATTCTGGGTCTTTTTAGTTGATTCTGTTCATCAGTTTCTTTAATTAAATGACCTGACAAAAAGCATAAGGTGAAACAAGCAATATCCAAAAACATATACCCCACATCCCATTATACACGTGACAGTTCCCACAATTACACTTGACCAATCCAGGAATTATTTGGAGGTTTCTAGCCATTATGTATGGCATGTATTACTTCAAATGAAAATTACTGACACGTTATGGAGTTAGTTTGTTAGACTGAGTGAAGGAACAGATTTAAAGCAAGAGGTTTAGGAATAAGAATGGAGGACAATATTAAATCCCCACAGACAGGTGGAACATGGTTTTAATCTTAGAACCTGGAAGGCAGAGGCAGGAGGATCTGTATGATTTTGAGGTCAACATAGTTTTCATAAAGAGTTCCAGGACAGCCAGAGTTTCCTAGAGAGGCCCTGCCTCAAAAGAAATCAACCAATGAAATAAGTAAACAAATAATGACATGGAAGATGCTATAATATTGTTTACAACTTAAGGGTGTCACCTGATTATTTTTGTAGCTAAATGAACTGAAAATGAGCATCAGATATTTGGACTGTTTAAAGATCATTCAGAAAGATCTGAAATGATGAGCTTTGCATATTTTTTAATGTGAGTACAGACAGAATAGATTCTCATGTTTAAAGCATTCTTCAATGCCACCATGTTGGTGAACATCAGACTTGTTCAAAAGAATGTGTGTTTTTCATTTTGACATTAACAGATAATTACTGTGTATAAATGGAGACATGAAGACATAATAGGTGACCATCTTATTTAATTACTTAGTTAAGTGTTCTTTACTACATATTGGTAGATCTGCATATACACTATCACTTTGCTTAGCCATCACAAAAAACATGAAGATCATCCTAGTATTGGTCTTTGTTGGAAAAGAATACTCTAGAAAGCAGTACATTCTTACAATTGTCTGAGGAACTCAGACAATTTGTCTCCAAAACCTTCTTATCTTAACCATAATATAGTAGTATAATCTCATAGTGCTATATTAGTATCATTGATTTTAAATAAATTGACTAGATATTCTAAGGAAAGACATGCTAAGTAAAGGATAGTAACTTTGTAGTTTAGTGTATATGAAGATGAGCTGGACTGTTTCTTCAAGGCCTAATGGAAAAGGAGGTCTCACTTCAGGGGATGTTTCCCCTGAATGATGACTCCTATGCACAAAGTTTTTTTTTTTTTTAAGTACTGGATTTTTAAAAGTATATGAACATCATAAAGTCAAAAATAAAGATTATTCTCACTGAACATGGAGACTTACATTCAATAAATATCTAAGAATTAGGATATTTCTGACCAATTTTATCTCCTTCTTAAAATTTAAAAAGGTCTTCATTAGCTAATAACTCCAGTAATGTAAGAAGCACTGGCAGAGCACAGGAGCAATGAACAGACAGCAGAAACAGTCTGAGAAGAAAGTTGAGTGGGAAATCTCCTCTGAGTGGAGTGAGGATAGATATTTCATAGACTCTTTGGAAATTCAATCCACTACCAAGCCAAGGGCATTCGTATTTTATTGCACATTTAAAATTGTTATGACCAGTTCTGCCTGGTCCTTCCTGCTGGGCCAAACTCCTAGTTGGTGTACTCCCATGAAGAGTCAATATCCTGATCCATCCTAGAGGACCCACTGCACACAGAGCAGTTGGTAAGAACCGCCCTACCACTGCCCCCCTCCCCTGAAACCTCACATTCCCACCTTACTCCCTGCTGAGTCCCAGAGCTGCTGCTGGCAGCCTGGGACAGACCCCTCCTTTGTCTGCTCCCTTGAAGACTCCATATCCTGATCCATCCTAGAGGGCCCACTGCACTCAGAACAGTTTATAAGAACTGCCTAATCCAAGTCCCAGAACTGCTCCTAGGAGCCTGGTGGACTCTGGACCCATCATCTACCAAACCCCCACCCTCCTGAATACCATTCCCCTTCTGTTCCTTCCACACATTCCATACAGTCTTTGGTGCTGAAGCAGACACGTAGATGGTCTGTTCCAGTGAAGAATCCATATCCTGATCCATCCTAGAGGACATGCTACAAAAAGAGCAGTTGTCTGAAGGCCTCCCAGGAGATCTACTGCAGCCAGGGCAACAAATCAGCTGCTTCTGTGCCCCTGTGAAGAGCCCCCAGTTGGAAGGCCCCACAGGTGGTCAGATACAGCCAGGGGCACAGGGACCTGAAGGAACCCAGGGACAAAAGAGGCAGACTCCATACAGTCACCTAGTCACCTAGACCAACAAACACTGAGGATATCCAGATAGTGAAAGGCAAGGGCAAGACCATAAGCAACAGAAGCCAAAATATATGGGCATCATTATAACCCAGTTCTCCCACCACAGCAAGCCCTGAATAAACCAATACAACTGAAAATCAGGAATCTGTCCTAAAATCCTATTTCATGAAGATTATATAGTCCTTTAAGGAGGATATCAATAACTCACTGAAAGAAATACAGGAAAACACAGGTAAGCAGGTGAAGGAATTGAATAAAGCAATCCAAGACCTAAAAGTGGAAGTACAAACAATAAAGAAAACACAAATGGAAGCAAACCTGGAAATAGAAAACCTAGGAAAGAGGAATTACAGATGTAAGTATTTCCAACAGAATATAAGAGATAGAAGAGAGAATCTCAGGTGTAGAAGATACAGTAGAAGAGATTGACACAACTATCAAAGAAAATTCAAAACAAAAAACTCCTAACCTAAAACATCCAGAAAATTCAGGACACAATAAAAAGACCAAATCTAAGAATAATTGGAATACAGGAGAAGGAGATTTCCAGCTCAAAGGACCTGAAAATGTCTTCAGCAAAATCATAGAAGAAAACTTCCCCAACCTAAAGGAAGAGATACCCGTACAGGGACAAAAGCCTGTACAACACCAAATAAATGGGATCAGAAAAGAAAACCCTCTCATCACTTAATTATCAAAACACTAAATGCACAGAGAAAAGAAAGAATATTAAAAGCTGCAAGGGAAAAAGGCCAAGTAGACCTATCAGAATTACACCAGACTTCTCAACAGAGACTATGAAAGCCAGAAGAGCCTGGTCAAAAGTCATGCAGACTCTAAGAGGATACAAATGCCAGCCCAGGATACCACACCCATCAAAACTCTCAATCAGCATAGATGGAGAATCCAAAATATTCCATGAGAAAACCAAATTCAAACAATAACTATCAACCAACCCAGCCATACAGAGGATCCCAGAAGGAAAACTCCAACACAAGGAAGATACCTACACCAAAGAAAGGATAAGATATTAAACATCTCACAACAAAGTCAAAAGCAGAGAACCACAAGCAAAATAAAGCTACCTATAAACACAAACATATCAGGCACCAACAGTCATCTCTCTTTAGTATCTCTCAATATTAATGAATTCAACTCACCTATAAAAAGACATAAGCTAACAGATTGGATATACAAAGAAGATCCAGCATTTTGTTGCATACAAGAAACACACTTCAATAACAAAGACGGGAAATATCTCAGAGTAAAAAGATGGGAAAAGGTCTTCCAAGCAAATGGTCCCAGGAAAGACGCAGGAGCTGCCATCCTAATATTCAATAAAATAGACTTTCAACAAAAAGTTATCAAGCGTGATGAAAAAGGACACTTCATATTCATTAAGGGGAAAATCCACTAAGAGAAAGTCTCAATTCTGAAAATATGCCCCAAATGCAAGAGAATTCATAAAAGAAACTTTACTAAAGCTCAAAACACACATTGAACCTCACAATAATAGTAGATTTCAACACCCCACTCTCACCAATGGACAGGTCATTGAAACAGAAACTAAACAGAGACACAGTGAAACTAAGAAAGATTATGAACCAAATGTATTTAACAGATATCTACAGAACATTTCACCCTAAAACAAAAGAATACACCTTCTTCTCAGCACTTCTTGGTACCTTCTCCAAAATCGACCACATAATTGGTCACAAAACAATTCTCAACAGATACAAGAAGATTGAAATAGTACCATGTGCTGCAGGCCAGCCGATCTGGGCCTCCCTCAACCCGCAGGAGAAACGGGGTCCTAGTCAGGTCGACGAGGTGTAGGCAATGAGTGACAAACAAAGCCGTCACAAGGGGTATGAATCTGAATATATTTCTTTAAAATGGCATCAGACTTTTACAGTCATTGGAAAAGAGAGATGATAAATCTGGCAGCTTAGCTGTTGAGGTACATTTGAGGTCACCTGAAACACACTGAGTCTAAAGCAGCAGCCATCTCCTCTGGATAAGTGCTGCATCCCCTGGGCCCAAGCACTCTGGGTCCGGGGGACTGTGGACTAAGTTCTAGTGTGAGTCTCCATCCAAGAGAGAGTCCAAATCCAAGAGAGTCCAAGGGAGAGCACAAAGTGAAAAGCAGGCTTATATGGTATACAGGAAACAAGTCGAATGACAAGAGCCACGTAGATGGGCGGGGGTTACAGCAAAGGGCGCAAGACTGAAGTCACTTAGGCAAGTGACCGCTACACAAGGTCAGTAGAATCAGGTAGCCAAGTGTGACGCAGGCGGAAGCGAATAATGGTGCCCTCCCCACTGGGGCTAATTTGGTATTCCTATACTAATTCTCTGCTTCTGCTGGAGGCAAGACTAGGAGAATCCAATCTAGCATTTCCTGTTAATTCTCTGGGTCTTGCTGGAGGGAAGCACCTGGAAGTTCCGACCTAACAGTTTTAGCTAATGTCCTTGAGTTTCTAGTATGTAAAACAGTTCTGACTATTGTGGGGCTGCCCTAAGGCATGAGGAATGAGCTTGGCCTCTGTTTTTTGTTTGTTTGTTTGTTTGTTTGTTTGTTTTTTCTGATCAAGGCCCAATGTTTACTTAGGAGTCTGAGTTTATAAAGGGAGGGGACCCATCCCCACTATTTGGCCTCTGTTTTAATTCTGAGGACAAAACCTGTCTGACAGGTAGATTCCTTGAGAGAAATTCCAAGCTAAGGATAGCTTGGAATTGAATTAGGATATATTGGAAACATCGTGCTGGCCAGGAAACAAGCCCAATCTTAGCCATTAATGAATCATTTCTTGGGGTACCTTTATGCCTAAATATGAGGGCATGTTGACAATTGGAAAGACTGATCTGGAACATGTCTATGTTAGGAGATACCAGCGACTCTCTTGTATACTCAGGAGGCACAGATTCCCTTTTGGGTCCTTATTGCCTCTTGCCCTTGACCAGGTTTTTATGCCCTATACTGCAGACATGACTGGTGTAGATGAGTGTGCGTGGCAACCATGTATCTGTAAGATCACCATGGCCTAAGGCTTCAATAACTACAAAAACTACAGAATGTCCATATATATGTGGAAACTGAACAACTCTTTCCTCAATAACTTGGTCATGGAGGAATAAAGAAAGAAATTAAAGATTTCCTGGAATTTAATGAAAATGTTGACACATCATACCCAAACTTGTGGGACACAATGAAAGCAGTGCTAAGAGGAAAGTTCATAGCACTAAGTGATTCCCCAAGCTGTTCTTTTATTGTTAAGAATTGTTTTCACTATTCTGAGTTTTTTTGCCTTTCCAGTGAATTTGAAAATTGCTCTTTCCATGTCTTTGAAGAATTTTGTTGAGATTTTGATGGGGATTGCATTGAATCTATAGATTGCCTTTGGTCAGACAGCCACTTTTACTATGTTGATTCTGTCAATCCATGAGCATGGGATATCTCTCCATTTTCAGAGATCTTCTTCAATTTCTTTCTTGAGAGATTTGAAGTTATTTTCATATAGATATGTCACTTGTTTGGTTAGAGTTGCCCCAGAATATTTGATATTATTTGTGACTATTGTAAAGGGAGTTGTTTGCCTAATTTCCTTTTTTAACCTGTTTATCCTTTGTATAAAGGAAGGCTACTGATTTACTTAAATTAAGTTTATATCCTGCCAATTGCTGAAGTTGTTTACCAGCTGGAGAAGTTCTCTAGTAAAATTTTTGGGGTCGCTTATGTATATGATCATATCATCTGCAAATAGTGATACCTTTATTTCTTCGACACCAATTTGTATCCTTATGACCTCTTTTTGTTGTTGTCTTTTTGTTTTAGCTAACATTTCTAGTACTATATTGAATAGATAGGAGGAGAGTGGGCATCCTTGTCTTGTCCCTGATTTCAGTGGGATTGCTTCAAGTATGTCTCCATTTTGATATTGGCTATTGGTTTGCAGTAAATTCCTTTTACTGTGTTTAGGTATGGGCCTTGAATTCCTGGTATCTCCAATACTTTTAACAAGAAGGGATATTGTATTTTGTCAAATGCTTTTTCTGCATCTAAGGAGATGATCATGTGATTTTTCTTTGAGTTTGTTTTTCTTTTCTTTTTTTTTAATTAGATATTTTCTTTATTTACATGTCATATGATTTGTCCTTTCCCAGTTTCCCCTCCAAAACAAAAACCAAAAAAAACAAAAAAAGCAAACAACAACAACAACAAAAACAACAAGAACAAACCCCTGTTGCCTCCCCTCTCCCCCTGCTTGCCACTCCATCCTCTCTCACTTATTGGCCCTGGCATTCCCCTAAACTGGGGCACAGAACCTCCACAGGCCCAAGGGTCTCTCCTCCCATTGATGACTGACTTTGCAATCCTCTACTATACACATGCTGCCAGAGCAAACAATCCCACCATGTGTACTCCTTTGTTGGTGGTTGAGTCCCTGGAAGCTCTGAGGGTACTAGTTAGTTCATATTGTTGTTCATCCTAAGGGGCTGCAAAACCTTCAGCTCCTTTGGTCCTTTCTCAAACTCCTTCATTGGGGACCCTGTACTCAGTTCAATGAATGGCTGTGAGCTTCTACTTCTGTATTAGTCAGTTACTGTCAGAACCTCTCAAGAGATAGCTATCTCAGGCTGGATTGTCCTTCCTTCAGTCTCTGCTCCATAGTTAGTATCTGCAACTCCTTCTGTGGGTATTTTGTTCCCCCTTTTAAGAAGGAATGAAATGTCCACATTTTGGTCTTCCTTCTTCTTGAGTTTCTTGTGGTTTGTGGGTTATTCTTCCTGTATTCCAAACTTCTGGACTAATAACCACTTATCAGAGAGTGCATACCATGTGTGTTCTTTTGTGATTGGGTTACCTCACTCAGGATGATATTCTCCAGATCCACCCACTTCCCTAAGAATTACATAAGTTCATTGTTTTTCATAGCTGAGTAGTACTCCATTGTGTAGATGTACTACAATGTCGGTATCCATTCCTCTGTTGAGGGACATCTGGCTTGTTTCCAGTTTCTGGCTATTGTAATTAAGGCTGCTATAAACATGGTGGAGCATGTGTCCTTATTACATATTGGAGCATCTTCTGGTTCTATGCCCAGGAGTGGCATAGCTGGGACCTCTGGTAGAACTATGTCCAATTTCTGGAGGAACCCCCAAACTGATTTCCAGAGTGATTGTACCAGCTTGCGACCCCACCAGCAATGAAGAAGTGTTCCTCTTTCTCTACAACCTCTCCAGCATCTAATGTCACCTGAGTTTTTTATCCTAGCCAATCTGACTGGTGTAAGGTAGAATCTCAGGGTTGTTTTGATTTGCATTTCCCTGATGACTTAAGGATATTGAACTTTTTTTAGGTGCTTCTCAGCCATTCAGTATTCATCAGTTGAGAATTCTTTGTTTAGCTCTGTACCCCATTTTTAATAGGGTTATTTGGTTCTCTGGAGTCTAACCTCTTAAGTTCTTTGTATACACTGGATATTAGCCCTCTATCAGATATAGGATTGGTAAAGATCCTTTCCCAATTTGTTGGTTGTGGTTTTGTTCTATTGACAGTGTTTTTTGCCTTACAGGAGCTTTGCAGCTTTATGAGGTCCCATTTGTCAATTATTGATCTTAGAGCAGAAGCTATTGGCGTTCTCTTCAGGAAATCTTCCCCTGTGCTATGTGCTCGAGGCTCCTCCCCACTTTCTTTTCTATTAGTTTCAGTGTATCTGGTTTGATGTGGACGTCTCTGATGCACTTGGACTTGAGCTTTGTACAAGGAGTTAAGAATGGATCGATTTGCATTCATCTACATGGTAACCGCAAGTTGAGCCAGCACTATTTGTTGAAAATGCTATCTTCTTTCCATTAGATGGTTTTAGCTCCTTTGTCAAAGATCAAGTGACCATAGGTGTGTGGGTTCACTTCTGGGTCTTCAATTCTGTTCCATTGATCTACCTGCCTGTCACTGTACCAATACCATGCAGTTTTTATCACAATTGCTCTGTAGTACAGCTTAAGGTCCAGGACTGTGATTCCACCAGAGGTTCCTTTATTGTTGAGAATAGTTTATGCTATCCTAGGTCTTTTGTTATTCCAGATGAATTTGCAAATTGCTCTTTCTAAGTCTGTGAAGGACTGAGTTGGAATTTTGATGGGAATTGCATTGAATCTGTAGTTTGCCTTCAGTAAGATGGCCATTTTTACTATATTAATCCTGCCAATCCATGAGCATGGGAGATCTTTCCATCTTCTGAGATCTTCTTCAATTTCCTTCTTCAGAGACTTGAAGTTCTTGTCAAACAGATCTTTTACTTGCTTAGTTAGAGTTACACCAAGGTATTTTATATTATTTGTAACAATTGTGAAGGGTGCTGTTTCCCAAATTTCTTTCTCAACCTGTTTATCCTTTGTGTAGAGGAAGGCCACTGATTTGCTTGAGTTAATTTTATATCCAGCTACTTTGCTGAAGTTGGTTATCAGATTAAGGAGCTCTCTGATGCAATTTTTGGGGTCACTTAAGTATACTATCATATCATCAGCAAATAGTGATCATTTGACTTCTTCCTTTTCAATTCATATTCCTTTGATCTCCTTGTGTTGTCTAATTGCTCTGGCTAGGAGTTTTCCATTTATTACCCTTTGAAGGGCTGAATTTATGGAAATATATTGTTTAAATTTGGTTTTGTCATGGAATACTTTGGTTTCTCCATCTATGGTGATTGAGAGTTTTCCTGGGTATAGTAGTCTGGGCTGGCATTTGTGTTCTCTTAGGGTCTGTATGACATCTGCCTAGGATCTTCTAACTTTCATAGTCTCTGGTGAGAAGTCTGGTGTAACTCTGATAGGCCTGTCTTTATATGTTACTTGATCTTTTTCCCTTACTGCTTTTAGTATTCTTTCTTTGTTTTGTGCATTTGATGTGTTGACTATTATGTGGCAGGAGGAATTTCTTTTCTGGTCCAGTCTATTTGGAGTTCTATAGGCTTCTTGTATGTTCATGGGCATCTCTTTCTTTAGGTTAGGGAAGTTTTCTTCTATAAATTTGTTGAAGATATTTACTGGCCCTTTAAATTGGAGTTCTTCACTCTCTTCTATACCTATTATCCTTAGGTTTGGTCTTCTCATTGTGTCCTGGATTTCCTGGATGTTTTGGGTTAGGAACTTTTTGCATTTTGCCTTTTCTTTGACTGTTGTGTCCATGTTTTATATGGTATCTTCTGCCCCTGAGATTCTCTCTTCTATCTCTTGTAGTCTGTTGGTGATGCTTGCATCTATGTTTCCTGACTTCTTTCCTAAGATTTCTAACTCCAGAGTTGTCTCTCTTTGTGATTTCTTATTTGTTTTTACTTCCATTTTTAGGTCCTGGATGGTGTTGGTCAATTCCTTCACCTGTTTGTTTGTGTTTTCTTGTAATTCCTTAAGGGATTTTTGTTTTTCCTCCTTAAGGGCTTCTACTTGTTTATTGGTGATCTCCTGTAATTCTCTATGGGATTTTTTTTGTTTCCTCTTTAAGGGCTTGTACCTCTTTACCTGTGTTCTCCTGTATTTCTTTAAGGGAGTTATTCATGTCCTTCTTAAATTCCTCTAACATCATCCGGTGTTTTGTGATATCCAGGACTTGCTGTGCTGGGAGTACTTGGTTCTGATGAAGCCAATTAGTCTTGGTTTCTGTTGGTAGGATTCTTGTGTTTGCCTTTCGCCATCTGTTGATCTCTGGTGTGAGATGTTTTGCTGTCTCTGACTAGAGCTTGTTCCTCCTGTGGGTCTGTAAGCTGGTGTCAGCACTTCTGGGAGATCAGCTCTCCTCTGGGAAATCCTGGGCACAGATGGCTGTGGATCAGTTGTCTGTCCTGAGCCCTGGGGTCAGAGCACACCCTGGAGACAGGATCTTCACTTGCTGGAATGGTGCAGAGAGGGTTGTGGGTCTATTGTCCCTCCTAGGTGTGGTCTGTGGTAGAAAGGATCTTTACCAGGCTGCCCTATGACTTGTGAGGCCTGTGCCTCCCTGATGTTCCCACCTTAGAAAGTCACCAGAGTCCCTGAAAGCAGGCTCTCTGCTTGCAGGGAAGGGGTAGAGAGGGTTGCTGTGGATCCACTGCATCACTCCTAGGTGTAGATGGAGGTTGAGAGGATCATGTCCCTGCTGCCCTGCAACTTGTGAGGCCTGTGCCTCCTGCAAGTTTATTCATATATTGGATCACGTTAATAGATTTTTGTATATTAAACCAACCTTCCACCCCTAGGATCAAGCCTAATCAATCATGATGAGTGATGGTTTTGATGTGTTCTTAGATTTGGTTTGCAAGAATTTTATTGAGTATTTTTGAATCAATACTCATAAGCGAGATTGGTTTATTTATTATTTGTATGGTTTATGTATCAGTATTATTGTGGCTTTATAGAATGAGTTAAGTTGTGTTCCTTCTGTTTCTATTTTATGGAGTAGTTTGAGGGAAATTGGTATCAGGTCTTCTTTGAAGGTCTGGAATTCTGCACAAAATCCATCTGGCCCTGTGCTTTTTTTTTTTTTTTTTTTTTTTTTTTTTTTTTTTTTTTTTTTTTTTTGGTTAGGAGGTTTTTAATGACTTCATCTATTTCCATGTGCAATATGAGCCTGTTTAGATAGTTTACCTGCTCTTGATTTTACTTTGTTTTGTGGCATCTTTCTAGAAAACTATCCATTTCATGTAGGTTATCCAGTTTGGTTGAGTATAGGTTTTTATAGTAGGATTTGAGGATTTTTTGAATTTTCTCCATTTCTGTTGTTATGTCTCCCTTGTCATTTCTGATTTTGTTAATTTGGATACTGCCTCTCGGCACTTTAGTTTGGCTAGGAGTTTATCTACCTTGTTGATTCTCTAAAAGAACTAGCTATTGGTTTGGCTGATTCTTTGTATTGTTTTCTTTGTTTCTATTTGATTGATTTCAGCCCTGAGTTTGACTATTTCCTGCCTTCTACTCCTTTTGGGAGAATTTGCTTCTTTTTGTTCTAGAGCTCTCAGGTGTGCTGTTAAGTTGATAGTGTAAGATCTCTCCAGGTTCTTTATCAGGGCACTTAGTGCTATGAACTTTTCTCTTAGCACTGCTTTGATTGTGTCCCACAAGTTTGGGTATGATGTGTCAACATTTTCATTAAATTCCAGGAAATCTTTAATTTCTTTCTTCATTTCTCCCTGACCAAGTTATTATTGAGTAAAGAGTTGTTCAGTTTCCACATGCATATGGGCATTCTGTAGTTTTTGCAGTTATTGAAGCCTTAGGCCATGGTGATCTTACAGATACATGGTACTATTTCAATCTTCTCGTATCTGTTGAGGGTTGTTTTGTGACCAATTATGTGGTCGATTTTGGAGAAGGTACCAAGAGGTGCTGAGAAGGTGTAGTCTTTTGTTTTAGGGTAAAATGTTCTGTAGATATCTGTTAAATACATTTGGTTCATAATCTCTCTTAGTTTCACTGTGTCTCTGTTTAGTTTCTGTTTCAATAGCCTCTCCATTGGTGAGAGTGGGGTGTTGAAATCTCCCACTATTATTGGGTGGGGATCTTACTGTGTCTAGATGTAGATTTTCTAACTCTCTCATGTCCAATATAAAAAATAAATACAATTGAAAAATAAGAATATCTTTAGAAGCAGATATCTCCATCTTCCTGTGGGGAGGGAAGTAACTGTAAGGGGAGCGACCTTGCAGAGACTCCCATCCTCCCAGAAAAGAATGGTCTCCTCATCCAGCAACCACCACTTTCCAGAATGAAAACTAGAGAGCATTTCTAACAGCTGTCCTACATGGGTGGTTTTGGCACTAGAAGATACTCTGTTAGGGAAGATATTTCTCCAAAAACCTCTGTAGCATTCTAGCCCCTCCTTGTTCTTCCCAAATCTTTCCTATACATCCTTAACCAGCATATACAGCTTCTCTACACATTAAATATAATAAGCTGTCTGTGTTTACTAGCCGTGTGTCCTAGTGGGGATGAGAACAGAAATATAAATAATCATTATTTTTTCTCTTCCCTACAAAAGTAGGCATGCATTGTATCTCATGTAGTAATACTAGAAGTACAACACTTCCATAAAGCCCTCAATAGCTGCCAACTATCCTAAGCTCTTATATCAGATAAATATACTCTGATAACGTATGTCTTTCTGGGTCTTCTAAGTGGTTACCTCCCTTAGGAAGATTTTTTTCTGGTTCCATCTCTTTACCTGTAAATGTCCTGATTTCATTTTTTTAAACAGCTAAGTAATATTCCACTGTGTAGAGACTCCAGATTTTCTGAAGAGGAGACCTGAGAATAAGGGTCATGCCCCAGCACAGGCACTGGCGGAGAGGCCTGAGGACTTAAATCTGACCAACACCATCATTACCAGGATCATCAAGGAGGTGCTCCCGGTCAATGTCAACATCTCCAAGGAGGCCCTAAAGGCCATCTCCTACACCACCAGTGTCTTAGTTCTGTATGCCACATCCTGTGCCAATAACTTCACAATGAGAAGAAAGTGCAAGACTCTGAAGGCCAGTGATGTGCTGTCAGCCATAGAGGAGATGAAGTTCCAGTGGTTTGTAGCACTATTGAAAGACGCTCTAGAAGCATACAGGCGGGACCACAAAGAACGGAAGCAAGGAGGAAGCTTCGGAGCAAAAAGGAAGGTCAAAGAGAAAAAAAGATTCAAAAGAGCAAGCCATAAAAGCAGGGAGGAGGAGGATGAAGATGAAGGAAGACTGGGCAAGGAAGAACAGAACAAAGATGAAGGAGGAGAGAACTGAATGGAGAGAGTGGGCAGACTGTAGCATGGTGGAGGGGACCCTGAGCTCCTGAGGTGTGTTTGTGTGAAGACTCTCCCTTCAAAGCAGAGCTGTCTTCGGCACTAGAGCCTGAGATCAAAGTAAAAACTGAGCAGAAAGATTTAAAAAAAAAAAAAAGCCAGTGTGTAATTGTACCACATGTTCTTAATACACTAACGTGTTGAGGGGTATATAGGCTGTTTCAAATCCCTGGAGTATATGGATAAAGTAGCAATCCATATGGTTGAGAAATGTAACGAAGCATCTTTTGGCTATATCTCCAGGAACGCAATACCTGAATATCGAAGTACATCTATGTCTGGCTTCCTAAGGAACTGCCATACTGATTTTGAAATTTTAGTGCCCTAAAATTTATAATTTTCAGAGTTTTACTTTCATTACTTGCAGTTCATATGGACGCAGAAGGAGATAAAAGTTGTATAGGCTTTAAGCTACACACAATGTTTTTCATAAAAACAACACTAGTTTGGACTTCCTTTTAAAAATGTGTTAATTTTCATCCAGGCACTGGTGTCACATGCCTTTAATTCCAGCACTCAGGAGGCAGAGACGGGGAGAGCTCTGAGTTCAAGGCCAGCCTAGTTTAAACAATGAGTTTCATGAGAGCCAGGGCTACACAGAGAATCTTGTCTTGGAAAAAAAATGATTATTTTTATCACAAATACATATTCATAGTAGATGTGATCATGTCCTGCAAATTCGAGAAGCACAAATCTTCTCCTTTTTGTTTATCCTTTAACTCCAGACATTCAGGATTACAATGTAATGAATGCATAGATTTTATAAATTTTGGAGTGGCTTCAAAGGAATTTCTCTCTCTTTCTCCAACATCTAGTATCAAAAGAAATAGAAATAGAAGTGAGAATGGTTTTAGATAACAACTCACAAGGGAAGCCACATTATAGAGACTCCAGTCTTCCTAGGAACTTTCTGAAACACTGTGTATCCTGAAACTTACTCTCTAGACCAAACTGCCCTCAAACTCCTGCCCCTGCCTTCCACATCCTGAACACCACCACCCCCTGGCTGTGAGCATACTTCTTTGAATTAATGACCTACATTGGTGGTTCATATCCTAAAAGGCATAGCTAAAGATGGGTCTCAAAGGGTCATTCTGGGATACTGTGGCCTCTCTTTGAATTCCCCAGTCCTCTTTCAGCCTTCCTACGCAGCTCCCACAGTATCTGAAATTTGAAGTGTGACTTTCAATCATAAGTTTTTAAGGTCCTAACTTCTCATTTCTACTACAGAACAGCAGATTCAGACTCCATCCAGGAGAGGCTAAACTTCAGAGCAGATTCCAAAAGTTCACTCATTGGTTCTACTTATTGACAAGTTCCCCAGAAGCATCTTAGAATGAAGATAATGAGATGGGGATTATGAAATTAAAAAAATGTCAATCACTATTCATGGATTCTGATGGGCACTGTTTCAGAGTTATCTCTTTATCTGTGTTCCTTAACTGCTTGTCTTGTTGAGAATGGCAACATCAATAGAAAGAGATAATTTCTGTCTTTGCTTCCCACAGAGGTAGTCATGCATGCTGTCTCCTGGCCCTGGCCCTCCAAGGAGACTCAAGAGCTGCCAACTAGGCTGAACCCTCAGAGAATAAAATCTCCTTTCCTGAGAATTCTGCTGCACTTCAAGCATAAGCAGACCTGAGCATTCTACAGTAATTCTGCAGGAATAGGACCCTGTGCCAGCCTCCAGCTGCTTCCTCTTCTGATATGCTTTGGTGTTAATGTGTGAGTCAACAAGGTTTTATAAATTTAGTATACCACAAATTCCTCCCAGACAGTTGAAGCATCTTGTCTTTGCCTCACTCTTCCTTTGTTATTGCCACTCTTTATCTCTATATCGTGATGAGAAATAGATTGTCTCTGTGAATGCTAAATATACATGCTTATTCACATTCTGTACAAATAATAATTTCTGTCTCATAGCTTTAGATGAAATATGTAGAATAACTTTCCTACTTAAGAAAAATTATAGTAGAATACACTGTTGGGTAATGTTTCATTTCATAGAAATTGACACATACTGATTGTCTTATGAAGGTTCTGTTTAATTCCTGTCAGTATTGTAAAAATACATTTGTTTATTGCATTGGACTGTAAAAGCATTTTATGTTTATGTCTGATATTTATCTGTCATATAACTTTCAAGACATATCCAGGTACCTGGAATATAGTCAATAAGGAGGCATGTATGTTATATTTTCTGGAATCTGGAGGATGGATTTTGATGAGGGGCTAGAACTGAGGTGTCAGTGGGTGTGGGAAAATGGAAAAAGAATGAGATTCTCAATAATTATTTAAGTCTTCTGTTTAGTAAATTTTTATGTTTAATAGTTACGTTTTTATGTCTTCTCTTTTATCTGAAACACATGTTTACAACAACATCCTTATCACATTACAATCCTCAGTCTGTTGTACCCTACTATAGTGCTGGTTATACACAGTGCATGAACCAGATGATTAACTAGTGTTCAAAGATTAGTGAAGAGATGATCTAGTAAGACTAACCTTCCTTTCTTCCTGGCATATAAAAAATCATTTATCTCATCAATCCTCACTCCACATGATAGCTTGGCAAAGTCTCTATCTCATCAATATGGAAGAAAGAAAAGTAATGGCTTCTTCCTTGGTAGTTACAAGTAAGCAGTTGAGATGAACAACTGAGGAACAATGGAGTGGCTGTATGAATGTTCCTTTGCCCGTGCCAGCTACCATAGAAAAGAAATGGATAGTTCATCAAACTTGAGATTTACTTTTTCAAATATGATACATTCCAAGTGATGACGTTTGGTTTATAGATAAAGAGATGCCGTCCTTCTGAGCTACGACCCTTGCTGCTTTAGAGTAACTAGGTCATTTGTTAACCATACCCGTTGGACAACTTTCAATTTCTGAAGTCATACATATAGACATAGATTAATGTATATCATCATAATAATTCTTTAAATTTACACTTGTAACTGGGAACCTGATTCAAAGTGAAGTCTCTGCAGCCCCTGGAAATGTAATGTTTGGTTTCTAATTGATTGTTTTAATTAACTTTAGATCCATTGCATTGCAAACAAATGAAAAGGATTATAAAAATTAGTATATGCTAAATTCATGTCCTTAACATTTTGTGAGCCTTTCTGGTTATCTTGTCCCATCATGAAGATGTTACTTTAATATGAATCACAACAATGACTATTTTTTTCTGTATTGATGGACTAGTTTCCTATGGGAGAAGGACTGAACATAGAATAATTAGAGGAGACTTTATTGTAAAAGAAACATGACCTCTTAAGACAACTATAGCTAGTAGTTTATTCAGTTGTTTACATGTATTTGCTATTTATCAAATGTGTATCAATTGCCAGATATAGAAAAGAAGCAAATCTCCTCCACATCTTTATAATAAACAATAGGCAACTATACCAAATGGGTCCCAATATATCAAACGCGTTGTCCGTATTTCTTTCTTGCTATGAAAAAACTTATAACCTAGTGTGTTTTTTCTATACATCCTGCATTGAAATTCAATTTTATGCTCTATGTGTTAAAATTTAATTTACATAGTTTGTCAACCATAGACAAATTTATTATTATCCTAATATTAAATCAATATATGCAGTTTTAAATAGATTATATTTAGATAACTTTTCTGTCAAAATGATTTGGCCATTTACTTATTAAAAACAATAGATGTTTTATCTGTTGCCATCACTAACGACTCACCATTTCCGAAGTCTTGCTTAAAGAGTTCTTTTTTCTTTTTGTTTGTTTGGTTATTTCTTTTTTTATTAGATATTTTCTTTATTTACATGTCATATGATATCTCCTTTCTCAGTTTCCGAAAAAAGAAAAAAAATACCACCCTGTTCCTCCCTCCCCCTGCTCACCCTTCCACCCTCTCCCGATTCCTGGCCATGGCATTCTCCTATATTGAGTTTTTAATGGTCTAATGTGTGGTCCCCAGATTTTAGAACAAACTGTGGAAATCCCTTCAACAACAGCATCATGCTATGCCAAGTCACAAGAGGAAAAGGTATAAGTCATAATGTTGAAATCTTATTTATTTGGAGTTTAAAATGTAACTGAAATGTTTGCAGAGAATTTTGCTAATTGTATATTCCATCTCTACAGAGATATCTGCTCAAGAAAAGAAATTATACCCTGACAGTTGCTGAGGAACTTGAAATGAGAGTAAGAAGATCTCATCTGAGATCATTTTCAGTAAAGTTATTGATAAGCAATCATTCAAATTCAGCTATGTGGACTACAGACATCCATTAGGTGGCTAGGACCTTTCTTCCAACTGGTTCCCTTGTTCCTTCCCTATATGTCATTTCTTATGCACTGCCAAATACACTTCTTGCCCAAATTTTGCATTCCAAACACATCTCCTGCCTTCATTTTACACTGTGTCTCCACATAATATCTCATGAAACTGACTACACATGAATTGTTGAGTCATTTAAATCCACCTTCCACACATCTAGGAGAATACATGAAACATCAAGCTTTCAGATGGACATGTCTGAACTCTCCAGTCTTGTTTTTGCTGATGTAGTCTTATTTCCACCTCTACCTTGTTATTCTCATCAGCTGCATGTCTATTTTATGAGTGTCTTTCTCAGAATAAAATTCTGTCTGTCATGCCAATTTCCTAGGGAAATACTCTTTAACATCTCCCTTGGTACTGATGTTAATTAAACTAGAGATTGTTCCAAAGAAATATCATTCCTCTTACTATTTATGGAAAAGTCAAAATAGGTATAGTTTATTGATGCCAAGAACAGCCAACGTTTTCCACTTTAAACTGCAAATCTTTATGCTTTTGGATCTCAAATATAGTGTGTATTACGAATATGAGGAAATGGATTAACAAAAAATCAGCCCACTTCTTCCTTATTTTTATTCCATGCTAATATTCTTCAGAGAAAACATTAAAAAGAGGTCTAAATAAAACAGTATATGGGAAATTTGCCTGCAAGAATATTTATATAGGCACTTATCAAGTACCCTTCCAAATGTTTGAATGTTCATAGAAACTCTCATAGACTCCCACTGAGTCTATGTGGTAATACATGTGGTGAAACAAAAATTATACCATTTTCCTAGAATCTGTTAACAATTCTGTGAATGTCCCACTTGACTAGGCAGAAAATAACCAAACAGTGGCTATTGTCTAAATTTCAAGGTAATGATACATATTCTGGATAGATATACACAAACAAATAGAAAGGCACACAACATCATGTATTATTGTCTATAGATATAATTTCCACCACCTCATCACTAACAATGCTTCAAATTCTATGCATACATCTATACATTACCTTGTGTTCCACAAAGGCCCTGAATTTTCTTATCCATCAAATGTCCACTTTCTGAGCATACAGCCCAATCATAAAAAAAAAAAGTTGTTTTACTATTTTCTTTGAGTGAAGTTATGTAAGCACCCTCTAGATTTTAGCTATAACTTAGACACTTAACGAAACAAATATAAATTCTATCAAATTGTTTTCTTTCTATCCTGGTATTATTCCAATCTTAAAAGATTATTCTTTTTTTGTTTTGTTTTGTTTTGTTTTAAGATTTATTTATTTGTTTTATGAATGTGAGTATACTGTTGCTCTCTTCAGACCCAGAAGAGAGCATCGGATCCTATTGCACATGATTGTGAGCCACCATGTGGTTGCTGAGAATTGAACTCAGGACCACTGGAAGAGTAATCAGTGATCTTAACCACTGAGCCATCTCTCCAGCCCCCTTAAATTTTGTGTTAAATTTGATTTGTGTTCATTCCATGTTGCTGTGATGTTTGAATCAGAGACCTTAGTAACTCCTTTATAGCCTTGTGTGCATAAAACTCTGAGACAAATTATGATTCACAATTGTTTTTAATGTAGGGTTTTCTAGATTCATAATTGCTCCTGTGCCAATTATTCTCAGTATTTAAGCATTGACAATGTAATACTCTTCCAAAAGTTGGGTGTCAGTTAAAACTATAATTTGTGCACAACTTTTTAATAATATACCATTAACTTATTAATGATTGAATATATCCTATTGATGTTTACTGATAGTTTAATCATGTTGCTAAGATCTCAGATAAATGATAAAACCATATTTGACAAGAATCGAGTCTCAGTTCTCTGCATCCTCTTTCATAGTGAAATGGAGGAAAATCAGACCATGATCACAGAGTTCGTCCTGCTGGGATTCTGTCTTGGCCCAAGGATTCACCTAGTTCTTTTTCTACTTTTCTCTCTCTTCTATACATTCACCATACTGGGGAATGGGACTATCCTTGCAATGATCTGCCTGGACTCCAGACTCCACACTCCCATGTACTTCTTCCTGTCCCACCTGGCCATTGTTGATATGGCATATGCCTGCAACACAGTGCCACAGACACTCATAAACCTCTTGGATGAAACCAGGCCCATCACGTTTGTTGGATGCATGACACAGACCTTTCTCTTCTTGGCTTTTGCACACACAGAATGTATGCTCCTTGTTGTGATGTCCTATGACCGGTATGTAGCTATCTGTCACCCACTACACTACACCATCATCATGAACTGGAGAGTATGCACCATTCTGGCTGCTGTTTCCTGGACAGTTAGCTTTCTCCTTGCTCTGGTCCATTTACTTCTCATCCTGAGGCTGCCCTTCTGTGGACCTCATGAAATCAATCACTTCTTCTGTGAAATTCTGTCTGTCCTCAAGCTGGCCTGTGCTGACACAACACTCAATCAAGTTGTCATCTTTGCAGCTTGTGTGTTCATACTAGTGGGGCCCCTGTGCTTTGTACTAGTCTCCTACACACTCATCCTGGTGGCAATCCTGAGGATCCAGTCAGGGGAGGGCCGCAGAAAGGCCTTCTCCACCTGTTCCTCCCACCTCTGTGTGGTAGGACTCTTCTTTGGCAGTGCCATTGTCATGTACATGGCCCCCAAGTCCCAGCACCCAGAGGAGCAGCAGAAGATTCTTTTCCTGTTTTATAGTTTTTTCAACCCCATGCTGAACCCCCTGATCTACAGCCTGAGGAATGCTGAGGTCAAGGGTGCCCTCAGAAGGTCTCTCTGGAAAGAAAGTCACTCCTGGTTGATATGGTGTTCAGACCACAAATCTTTGTAGTTTCCTCTAATTCTGATCTTCAATTATTTCATAAATCCAGGGGTATTCACTGTCCTTTTTTATGTCTAATTACATAGGATCAAAATTTCCTGCCCTGCAGGATTTCTGTCATATTCCTCAGCTTACTAGGAGATAAAGTTTTGTCAGATGTATTTTTTCTTTCTATTTGAATTGATTAGCTATAAAATTAAACAATATTTTAATCATTCTGGGTCTTTTTAGTTGATTCTGTTCATCAGTTTCTTTAATTAAATGACCTGACAAAAAGCATAAGGTGAAACAAGCAATATCCAAAAACATATACCCCACATCCCATTATACACGTGACAGTTCCCACAATTACACTTGACCAATCCAGGAATTATTTGGAGGTTTCTAGCCATTATGTATGGCATGTATTACTTCAAATGAAAATTACTGACACGTTATGGAGTTAGTTTGTTAGACTGAGTGAAGGAACAGATTTAAAGCAAGAGGTTTAGGAATAAGAATGGAGGACAATATTAAATCCCCACAGACAGGTGGAACATGGTTTTAATCTTAGAACCTGGAAGGCAGAGGCAGGAGGATCTGTATGATTTTGAGGTCAACATAGTTTTCATAAAGAGTTCCAGGACAGCCAGAGTTTCCTAGAGAGGCCCTGCCTCAAAAGAAATCAACCAATGAAATAAGTAAACAAATAATGACATGGAAGATGCTATAATATTGTTTACAACTTAAGGGTGTCACCTGATTATTTTTGTAGCTAAATGAACTGAAAATGAGCATCAGATATTTGGACTGTTTAAAGATCATTCAGAAAGATCTGAAATGATGAGCTTTGCATATTTTTTAATGTGAGTACAGACAGAATAGATTCTCATGTTTAAAGCATTCTTCAATGCCACCATGTTGGTGAACATCAGACTTGTTCAAAAGAATGTGTGTTTTTCATTTTGACATTAACAGATAATTACTGTGTATAAATGGAGACATGAAGACATAATAGGTGACCATCTTATTTAATTACTTAGTTAAGTGTTCTTTACTACATATTGGTAGATCTGCATATACACTATCACTTTGCTTAGCCATCACAAAAAACATGAAGATCATCCTAGTATTGGTCTTTGTTGGAAAAGAATACTCTAGAAAGCAGTACATTCTTACAATTGTCTGAGGAACTCAGACAATTTGTCTCCAAAACCTTCTTATCTTAACCATAATATAGTAGTATAATCTCATAGTGCTATATTAGTATCATTGATTTTAAATAAATTGACTAGATATTCTAAGGAAAGACATGCTAAGTAAAGGATAGTAACTTTGTAGTTTAGTGTATATGAAGATGAGCTGGACTGTTTCTTCAAGGCCTAATGGAAAAGGAGGTCTCACTTCAGGGGATGTTTCCCCTGAATGATGACTCCTATGCACAAAGTTTTTTTTTTTTTTTAAGTACTGGATTTTTAAAAGTATATGAACATCATAAAGTCAAAAATAAAGATTATTCTCACTGAACATGGAGACTTACATTCAATAAATATCTAAGAATTAGGATATTTCTGACCAATTTTATCTCCTTCTTAAAATTTAAAAAGGTCTTCATTAGCTAATAACTCCAGTAATGTAAGAAGCACTGGCAGAGCACAGGAGCAATGAACAGACAGCAGAAACAGTCTGAGAAGAAAGTTGAGTGGGAAATCTCCTCTGAGTGGAGTGAGGATAGATATTTCATAGACTCTTTGGAAATTCAATCCACTACCAAGCCAAGGGCATTCGTATTTTATTGCACATTTAAAATTGTTATGACCAGTTCTGCCTGGTCCTTCCTGCTGGGCCAAACTCCTAGTTGGTGTACTCCCATGAAGAGTCAATATCCTGATCCATCCTAGAGGACCCACTGCACACAGAGCAGTTGGTAAGAACCGCCCTACCACTGCCCCCCTCCCCTGAAACCTCACATTCCCACCTTACTCCCTGCTGAGTCCCAGAGCTGCTGCTGGCAGCCTGGGACAGACCCCTCCTTTGTCTGCTCCCTTGAAGACTCCATATCCTGATCCATCCTAGAGGGCCCACTGCACTCAGAACAGTTTATAAGAACTGCCTAACCCAAGTCCCAGAACTGCTCCTAGGAGCCTGGTGGACTCTGGACCCATCATCTACCAAACCCCCACCCTCCTGAATACCATTCCCCTTCTGTTCCTTCCACACATTCCATACAGTCTTTGGTGCTGAAGCAGACACGTAGATGGTCTGTTCCAGTGAAGAATCCATATCCTGATCCATCCTAGAGGACATGCTACAAAAAGAGCAGTTGTCTGAAGGCCTCCCAGGAGATCTACTGCAGCCAGGGCAACAAATCAGCTGCTTCTGTGCCCCTGTGAAGAGCCCCCAGTTGGAAGGCCCCACAGGTGGTCAGATACAGCCAGGGGCACAGGGACCTGAAGGAACCCAGGGACAAAAGAGGCAGACTCCATACAGTCACCTAGTCACCTAGACCAACAAACACTGAGGATATCCAGATAGTGAAAGGCAAGGGCAAGACCATAAGCAACAGAAGCCAAAATATATGGGCATCATTATAACCCAGTTCTCCCACCACAGCAAGCCCTGAATAAACCAATACAACTGAAAATCAGGAATCTGTCCTAAAATCCTATTTCATGAAGATTATATAGTCCTTTAAGGAGGATATCAATAACTCACTGAAAGAAATACAGGAAAACACAGGTAAGCAGGTGAAGGAATTGAATAAAGCAATCCAAGACCTAAAAGTGGAAGTACAAACAATAAAGAAAACACAAATGGAAGCAAACCTGGAAATAGAAAACCTAGGAAAGAGGAATTACAGATGTAAGTATTTCCAACAGAATATAAGAGATAGAAGAGAGAATCTCAGGTGTAGAAGATACAGTAGAAGAGATTGACACAACTATCAAAGAAAATTCAAAACAAAAAACTCCTAACCTAAAACATCCAGAAAATTCAGGACACAATAAAAAGACCAAATCTAAGAATAATTGGAATACAGGAGAAGGAGATTTCCAGCTCAAAGGACCTGAAAATGTCTTCAGCAAAATCATAGAAGAAAACTTCCCCAACCTAAAGGAAGAGATACCCGTACAGGGACAAAAGCCTGTACAACACCAAATAAATGGGATCAGAAAAGAAAACCCTCTCATCACTTAATTATCAAAACACTAAATGCACAGAGAAAAGAAAGAATATTAAAAGCTGCAAGGGAAAAAGGCCAAGTAGACCTATCAGAATTACACCAGACTTCTCAACAGAGACTATGAAAGCCAGAAGAGCCTGGTCAAAAGTCATGCAGACTCTAAGAGGATACAAATGCCAGCCCAGGATACCACACCCATCAAAACTCTCAATCAGCATAGATGGAGAATCCAAAATATTCCATGAGAAAACCAAATTCAAACAATAACTATCAACCAACCCAGCCATACAGAGGATCCCAGAAGGAAAACTCCAACACAAGGAAGATACCTACACCAAAGAAAGGATAAGATATTAAACATCTCACAACAAAGTCAAAAGCAGAGAACCACAAGCAAAATAAAGCTACCTATAAACACAAACATATCAGGCACCAACAGTCATCTCTCTTTAGTATCTCTCAATATTAATGAATTCAACTCACCTATAAAAAGACATAAGCTAACAGATTGGATATACAAAGAAGATCCAGCATTTTGTTGCATACAAGAAACACACTTCAATAACAAAGACGGGAAATATCTCAGAGTAAAAAGATGGGAAAAGGTCTTCCAAGCAAATGGTCCCAGGAAAGACGCAGGAGCTGCCATCCTAATATTCAATAAAATAGACTTTCAACAAAAAGTTATCAAGCGTGATGAAAAAGGACACTTCATATTCATTAAGGGGAAAATCCACTAAGAGAAAGTCTCAATTCTGAAAATATGCCCCAAATGCAAGAGAATTCATAAAAGAAACTTTACTAAAGCTCAAAACACACATTGAACCTCACAATAATAGTAGATTTCAACACCCCACTCTCACCAATGGACAGGTCATTGAAACAGAAACTAAACAGAGACACAGTGAAACTAAGAAAGATTATGAACCAAATGTATTTAACAGATATCTACAGAACATTTCACCCTAAAACAAAAGAATACACCTTCTTCTCAGCACTTCTTGGTACCTTCTCCAAAATCGACCACATAATTGGTCACAAAACAATTCTCAACAGATACAAGAAGATTGAAATAGTACCATGTGCTGCAGGCCAGCCGATCTGGGCCTCCCTCAACCCGCAGGAGAAACGGGGTCCTAGTCAGGTCGACGAGGTGTAGGCAATGAGTGACAAACAAAGCCGTCACAAGGGGTATGAATCTGAATATATTTCTTTAAAATGGCATCAGACTTTTACAGTCATTGGAAAAGAGAGATGATAAATCTGGCAGCTTAGCTGTTGAGGTACATTTGAGGTCACCTGAAACACACTGAGTCTAAAGCAGCAGCCATCTCCTCTGGATAAGTGCTGCATCCCCTGGGCCCAAGCACTCTGGGTCCGGGGGACTGTGGACTAAGTTCTAGTGTGAGTCTCCATCCAAGAGAGAGTCCAAATCCAAGAGAGTCCAAGGGAGAGCACAAAGTGAAAAGCAGGCTTATATGGTATACAGGAAACAAGTCGAATGACAAGAGCCACGTAGATGGGCGGGGGTTACAGCAAAGGGCGCAAGACTGAAGTCACTTAGGCAAGTGACCGCTACACAAGGTCAGTAGAATCAGGTAGCCAAGTGTGACGCAGGCGGAAGCGAATAATGGTGCCCTCCCCACTGGGGCTAATTTGGTATTCCTATACTAATTCTCTGCTTCTGCTGGAGGCAAGACTAGGAGAATCCAATCTAGCATTTCCTGTTAATTCTCTGGGTCTTGCTGGAGGGAAGCACCTGGAAGTTCCGACCTAACAGTTTTAGCTAATGTCCTTGAGTTTCTAGTATGTAAAACAGTTCTGACTATTGTGGGGCTGCCCTAAGGCATGAGGAATGAGCTTGGCCTCTGTTTTTTGTTTGTTTGTTTGTTTGTTTGTTTGTTTTTTCTGATCAAGGCCCAATGTTTACTTAGGAGTCTGAGTTTATAAAGGGAGGGGACCCATCCCCACTATTTGGCCTCTGTTTTAATTCTGAGGACAAAACCTGTCTGACAGGTAGATTCCTTGAGAGAAATTCCAAGCTAAGGATAGCTTGGAATTGAATTAGGATATATTGGAAACATCGTGCTGGCCAGGAAACAAGCCCAATCTTAGCCATTAATGAATCATTTCTTGGGGTACCTTTATGCCTAAATATGAGGGCATGTTGACAATTGGAAAGACTGATCTGGAACATGTCTATGTTAGGAGATACCAGCGACTCTCTTGTATACTCAGGAGGCACAGATTCCCTTTTGGGTCCTTATTGCCTCTTGCCCTTGACCAGGTTTTTATGCCCTATACTGCAGACATGACTGGTGTAGATGAGTGTGCGTGGCAACCATGTATCTGTAAGATCACCATGGCCTAAGGCTTCAATAACTACAAAAACTACAGAATGTCCATATATATGTGGAAACTGAACAACTCTTTCCTCAATAACTTGGTCATGGAGGAATAAAGAAAGAAATTAAAGATTTCCTGGAATTTAATGAAAATGTTGACACATCATACCCAAACTTGTGGGACACAATGAAAGCAGTGCTAAGAGGAAAGTTCATAGCACTAAGTGATTCCCCAAGCTGTTCTTTTATTGTTAAGAATTGTTTTCACTATTCTGAGTTTTTTTGCCTTTCCAGTGAATTTGAAAATTGCTCTTTCCATGTCTTTGAAGAATTTTGTTGAGATTTTGATGGGGATTGCATTGAATCTATAGATTGCCTTTGGTCAGACAGCCACTTTTACTATGTTGATTCTGTCAATCCATGAGCATGGGATATCTCTCCATTTTCAGAGATCTTCTTCAATTTCTTTCTTGAGAGATTTGAAGTTATTTTCATATAGATATGTCACTTGTTTGGTTAGAGTTGCCCCAGAATATTTGATATTATTTGTGACTATTGTAAAGGGAGTTGTTTGCCTAATTTCCTTTTTTAACCTGTTTATCCTTTGTATAAAGGAAGGCTACTGATTTACTTAAATTAAGTTTATATCCTGCCAATTGCTGAAGTTGTTTACCAGCTGGAGAAGTTCTCTAGTAAAATTTTTGGGGTCGCTTATGTATATGATCATATCATCTGCAAATAGTGATACCTTTATTTCTTCGACACCAATTTGTATCCTTATGACCTCTTTTTGTTGTTGTCTTTTTGTTTTAGCTAACATTTCTAGTACTATATTGAATAGATAGGAGGAGAGTGGGCATCCTTGTCTTGTCCCTGATTTCAGTGGGATTGCTTCAAGTATGTCTCCATTTTGATATTGGCTATTGGTTTGCAGTAAATTCCTTTTACTGTGTTTAGGTATGGGCCTTGAATTCCTGGTATCTCCAATACTTTTAACAAGAAGGGATATTGTATTTTGTCAAATGCTTTTTCTGCATCTAAGGAGATGATCATGTGATTTTTCTTTGAGTTTGTTTTTCTTTTCTTTTTTTTTAATTAGATATTTTCTTTATTTACATGTCATATGATTTGTCCTTTCCCAGTTTCCCCTCCAAAACAAAAACCAAAAAAAACAAAAAAAGCAAACAACAACAACAACAAAAACAACAAGAACAAACCCCTGTTGCCTCCCCTCTCCCCCTGCTTGCCACTCCATCCTCTCTCACTTATTGGCCCTGGCATTCCCCTAAACTGGGGCACAGAACCTCCACAGGCCCAAGGGTCTCTCCTCCCATTGATGACTGACTTTGCAATCCTCTACTATACACATGCTGCCAGAGCAAACAATCCCACCATGTGTACTCCTTCGTTGGTGGTTGAGTCCCTGGAAGCTCTGAGGGTACTAGTTAGTTCATATTGTTGTTCATCCTAAGGGGCTGCAAAACCTTCAGCTCCTTTGGTCCTTTCTCAAACTCCTTCATTGGGGACCCTGTACTCAGTTCAATGAATGGCTGTGAGCTTCTACTTCTGTATTAGTCAGTTACTGTCAGAACCTCTCAAGAGATAGCTATCTCAGGCTGGATTGTCCTTCCTTCAGTCTCTGCTCCATAGTTAGTATCTGCAACTCCTTCTGTGGGTATTTTGTTCCCCCTTTTAAGAAGGAATGAAATGTCCACATTTTGGTCTTCCTTCTTCTTGAGTTTCTTGTGGTTTGTGGGTTATTCTTCCTGTATTCCAAACTTCTGGACTAATAACCACTTATCAGAGAGTGCATACCATGTGTGTTCTTTTGTGATTGGGTTACCTCACTCAGGATGATATTCTCCAGATCCACCCACTTCCCTAAGAATTACATAAGTTCATTGTTTTTCATAGCTGAGTAGTACTCCATTGTGTAGATGTACTACAATGTCGGTATCCATTCCTCTGTTGAGGGACATCTGGCTTGTTTCCAGTTTCTGGCTATTGTAATTAAGGCTGCTATAAACATGGTGGAGCATGTGTCCTTATTACATATTGGAGCATCTTCTGGTTCTATGCCCAGGAGTGGCATAGCTGGGACCTCTGGTAGAACTATGTCCAATTTCTGGAGGAACCCCCAAACTGATTTCCAGAGTGATTGTACCAGCTTGCGACCCCACCAGCAATGAAGAAGTGTTCCTCTTTCTCTACAACCTCTCCAGCATCTAATGTCACCTGAGTTTTTTATCCTAGCCAATCTGACTGGTGTAAGGTAGAATCTCAGGGTTGTTTTGATTTGCATTTCCCTGATGACTTAAGGATATTGAACTTTTTTTAGGTGCTTCTCAGCCATTCAGTATTCATCAGTTGAGAATTCTTTGTTTAGCTCTGTACCCCATTTTTAATAGGGTTATTTGGTTCTCTGGAGTCTAACCTCTTAAGTTCTTTGTATACACTGGATATTAGCCCTCTATCAGATATAGGATTGGTAAAGATCCTTTCCCAATTTGTTGGTTGTGGTTTTGTTCTATTGACAGTGTTTTTTGCCTTACAGGAGCTTTGCAGCTTTATGAGGTCCCATTTGTCAATTATTGATCTTAGAGCAGAAGCTATTGGCGTTCTCTTCAGGAAATCTTCCCCTGTGCTATGTGCTCGAGGCTCCTCCCCACTTTCTTTTCTATTAGTTTCAGTGTATCTGGTTTGATGTGGACGTCTCTGATGCACTTGGACTTGAGCTTTGTACAAGGAGTTAAGAATGGATCGATTTGCATTCATCTACATGGTAACCGCAAGTTGAGCCAGCACTATTTGTTGAAAATGCTATCTTCTTTCCATTAGATGGTTTTAGCTCCTTTGTCAAAGATCAAGTGACCATAGGTGTGTGGGTTCACTTCTGGGTCTTCAATTCTGTTCCATTGATCTACCTGCCTGTCACTGTACCAATACCATGCAGTTTTTATCACAATTGCTCTGTAGTACAGCTTAAGGTCCAGGACTGTGATTCCACCAGAGGTTCCTTTATTGTTGAGAATAGTTTATGCTATCCTAGGTCTTTTGTTATTCCAGATGAATTTGCAAATTGCTCTTTCTAAGTCTGTGAAGGACTGAGTTGGAATTTTGATGGGAATTGCATTGAATCTGTAGTTTGCCTTCAGTAAGATGGCCATTTTTACTATATTAATCCTGCCAATCCATGAGCATGGGAGATCTTTCCATCTTCTGAGATCTTCTTCAATTTCCTTCTTCAGAGACTTGAAGTTCTTGTCAAACAGATCTTTTACTTGCTTAGTTAGAGTTACACCAAGGTATTTTATATTATTTGTAACAATTGTGAAGGGTGCTGTTTCCCAAATTTCTTTCTCAACCTGTTTATCCTTTGTGTAGAGGAAGGCCACTGATTTGCTTGAGTTAATTTTATATCCAGCTACTTTGCTGAAGTTGGTTATCAGATTAAGGAGCTCTCTGATGCAATTTTTGGGGTCACTTAAGTATACTATCATATCATCAGCAAATAGTGATCATTTGACTTCTTCCTTTTCAATTCATATTCCTTTGATCTCCTTGTGTTGTCTAATTGCTCTGGCTAGGAGTTTTCCATTTATTACCCTTTGAAGGGCTGAATTTATGGAAATATATTGTTTAAATTTGGTTTTGTCATGGAATACTTTGGTTTCTCCATCTATGGTGATTGAGAGTTTTCCTGGGTATAGTAGTCTGGGCTGGCATTTGTGTTCTCTTAGGGTCTGTATGACATCTGCCTAGGATCTTCTAACTTTCATAGTCTCTGGTGAGAAGTCTGGTGTAACTCTGATAGGCCTGTCTTTATATGTTACTTGATCTTTTTCCCTTACTGCTTTTAGTATTCTTTCTTTGTTTTGTGCATTTGATGTGTTGACTATTATGTGGCAGGAGGAATTTCTTTTCTGGTCCAGTCTATTTGGAGTTCTATAGGCTTCTTGTATGTTCATGGGCATCTCTTTCTTTAGGTTAGGGAAGTTTTCTTCTATAAATTTGTTGAAGATATTTACTGGCCCTTTAAATTGGAGTTCTTCACTCTCTTCTATACCTATTATCCTTAGGTTTGGTCTTCTCATTGTGTCCTGGATTTCCTGGATGTTTTGGGTTAGGAACTTTTTGCATTTTGCCTTTTCTTTGACTGTTGTGTCCATGTTTTATATGGTATCTTCTGCCCCTGAGATTCTCTCTTCTATCTCTTGTAGTCTGTTGGTGATGCTTGCATCTATGTTTCCTGACTTCTTTCCTAAGATTTCTAACTCCAGAGTTGTCTCTCTTTGTGATTTCTTATTTGTTTTTACTTCCATTTTTAGGTCCTGGATGGTGTTGGTCAATTCCTTCACCTGTTTGTTTGTGTTTTCTTGTAATTCCTTAAGGGATTTTTGTTTTTCCTCCTTAAGGGCTTCTACTTGTTTATTGGTGATCTCCTGTAATTCTCTATGGGATTTTTTTTGTTTCCTCTTTAAGGGCTTGTACCTCTTTACCTGTGTTCTCCTGTATTTCTTTAAGGGAGTTATTCATGTCCTTCTTAAATTCCTCTAACATCATCCAGTGTTTTGTGATATCCAGGACTTGCTGTGCTGGGAGTACTTGGTTCTGATGAAGCCAATTAGTCTTGGTTTCTGTTGGTAGGATTCTTGTGTTTGCCTTTCGCCATCTGTTGATCTCTGGTGTGAGATGTTTTGCTGTCTCTGACTAGAGCTTGTTCCTCCTGTGGGTCTGTAAGCTGGTGTCAGCACTTCTGGGAGATCAGCTCTCCTCTGGGAAATCCTGGGCACAGATGGCTGTGGATCAGTTGTCTGTCCTGAGCCCTGGGGTCAGAGCACACCCTGGAGACAGGATCTTCACTTGCTGGAATGGTGCAGAGAGGGTTGTGGGTCTATTGTCCCTCCTAGGTGTGGTCTGTGGTAGAAAGGATCTTTACCAGGCTGCCCTATGACTTGTGAGGCCTGTGCCTCCCTGATGTTCCCACCTTAGAAAGTCACCAGAGTCCCTGAAAGCAGGCTCTCTGCTTGCAGGGAAGGGGTAGAGAGGGTTGCTGTGGATCCACTGCATCACTCCTAGGTGTAGATGGAGGTTGAGAGGATCATGTCCCTGCTGCCCTGCAACTTGTGAGGCCTGTGCCTCCTGCAAGTTTATTCATATATTGGATCACGTTAATAGATTTTTGTATATTAAACCAACCTTCCACCCCTAGGATCAAGCCTAATCAATCATGATGAGTGATGGTTTTGATGTGTTCTTAGATTTGGTTTGCAAGAATTTTATTGAGTATTTTTGAATCAATATTCATAAGCGAGATTGGTTTATTTATTATTTGTATGGTTTATGTATCAGTATTATTGTGGCTTTATAGAATGAGTTAAGTTGTGTTCCTTCTGTTTCTATTTTATGGAGTAGTTTGAGGGAAATTGGTATCAGGTCTTCTTTGAAGGTCTGGAATTCTGCACAAAATCCATCTGGCCCTGTGCTTTTTTTTTTTTTTTTTTTTTTTTTTGGTTAGGAGGTTTTTAATGACTTCATCTATTTCCATGTGCAATATGAGCCTGTTTAGATAGTTTACCTGCTCTTGATTTTACTTTGTTTTGTGGCATCTTTCTAGAAAACTATCCATTTCATGTAGGTTATCCAGTTTGGTTGAGTATAGGTTTTTATAGTAGGATTTGAGGATTTTTTGAATTTTCTCCATTTCTGTTGTTATGTCTCCCTTGTCATTTCTGATTTTGTTAATTTGGATACTGCCTCTCGGCACTTTAGTTTGGCTAGGAGTTTATCTACCTTGTTGATTCTCTAAAAGAACTAGCTATTGGTTTGGCTGATTCTTTGTATTGTTTTCTTTGTTTCTATTTGATTGATTTCAGCCCTGAGTTTGACTATTTCCTGCCTTCTACTCCTTTTGGGAGAATTTGCTTCTTTTTGTTCTAGAGCTCTCAGGTGTGCTGTTAAGTTGATAGTGTAAGATCTCTCCAGGTTCTTTATCAGGGCACTTAGTGCTATGAACTTTTCTCTTAGCACTGCTTTGATTGTGTCCCACAAGTTTGGGTATGATGTGTCAACATTTTCATTAACTTCCAGGAAATCTTTAATTTCTTTCTTCATTTCTCCCTGACCAAGTTATTATTGAGTAAAGAGTTGTTCAGTTTCCACATGCATATGGGCATTCTGTAGTTTTTGCAGTTATTGAAGCCTTAGGCCATGGTGATCTTACAGATACATGGTACTATTTCAATCTTCTCGTATCTGTTGAGGGTTGTTTTGTGACCAATTATGTGGTCGATTTTGGAGAAGGTACCAAGAGGTGCTGAGAAGGTGTAGTCTTTTGTTTTAGGGTAAAATGTTCTGTAGATATCTGTTAAATACATTTGGTTCATAATCTCTCTTAGTTTCACTGTGTCTCTGTTTAGTTTCTGTTTCAATAGCCTCTCCATTGGTGAGAGTGGGGTGTTGAAATCTCCCACTATTATTGGGTGGGGATCTTACTGTGTCTAGATGTAGATTTTCTAACTCTCTCATGTCCAATATAAAAAATAAATACAATTGAAAAATAAGAATATCTTTAGAAGCAGATATCTCCATCTTCCTGTGGGGAGGGAAGTAACTGTAAGGGGAGCGACCTTGCAGAGACTCCCATCCTCCCAGAAAAGAATGGTCTCCTCATCCAGCAACCACCACTTTCCAGAATGAAAACTAGAGAGCATTTCTAACAGCTGTCCTACATGGGTGGTTTTGGCACTAGAAGATACTCTGTTAGGGAAGATATTTCTCCAAAAACCTCTGTAGCATTCTAGCCCCTCCTTGTTCTTCCCAAATCTTTCCTATACATCCTTAACCAGCATATACAGCTTCTCTACACATTAAATATAATAAGCTGTCTGTGTTTACTAGCCGTGTGTCCTAGTGGGGATGAGAACAGAAATATAAATAATCATTATTTTTTCTCTTCCCTACAAAAGTAGGCATGCATTGTATCTCATGTAGTAATACTAGAAGTACAACACTTCCATAAAGCCCTCAATAGCTGCCAACTATCCTAAGCTCTTATATCAGATAAATATACTCTGATAACGTATGTCTTTCTGGGTCTTCTAAGTGGTTACCTCCCTTAGGAAGATTTTTTTCTGGTTCCATCTCTTTACCTGTAAATGTCCTGATTTCATTTTTTTAAACAGCTAAGTAATATTCCACTGTGTAGAGACTCCAGATTTTCTGAAGAGGAGACCTGAGAATAAGGGTCATGCCCCAGCACAGGCACTGGCGGAGAGGCCTGAGGACTTAAATCTGACCAACACCATCATTACCAGGATCATCAAGGAGGTGCTCCCGGTCAATGTCAACATCTCCAAGGAGGCCCTAAAGGCCATCTCCTACACCACCAGTGTCTTAGTTCTGTATGCCACATCCTGTGCCAATAACTTCACAATGAGAAGAAAGTGCAAGACTCTGAAGGCCAGTGATGTGCTGTCAGCCATAGAGGAGATGAAGTTCCAGTGGTTTGTAGCACTATTGAAAGACGCTCTAGAAGCATACAGGCGGGACCACAAAGAACGGAAGCAAGGAGGAAGCTTCGGAGCAAAAAGGAAGGTCAAAGAGAAAAAAAGATTCAAAAGAGCAAGCCATAAAAGCAGGGAGGAGGAGGATGAAGATGAAGGAAGACTGGGCAAGGAAGAACAGAACAAAGATGAAGGAGGAGAGAACTGAATGGAGAGAGTGGGCAGACTGTAGCATGGTGGAGGGGACCCTGAGCTCCTGAGGTGTGTTTGTGTGAAGACTCTCCCTTCAAAGCAGAGCTGTCTTCGGCACTAGAGCCTGAGATCAAAGTAAAAACTGAGCAGAAAGATTTAAAAAAAAAAAAAAAAGCCAGTGTGTAATTGTACCACATGTTCTTAATACACTAACGTGTTGAGGGGTATATAGGCTGTTTCAAATCCCTGGAGTATATGGATAAAGTAGCAATCCATATGGTTGAGAAATGTAACGAAGCATCTTTTGGCTATATCTCCAGGAACGCAATACCTGAATATCGAAGTACATCTATGTCTGGCTTCCTAAGGAACTGCCATACTGATTTTGAAATTTTAGTGCCCTAAAATTTATAATTTTCAGAGTTTTACTTTCATTACTTGCAGTTCATATGGACGCAGAAGGAGATAAAAGTTGTATAGGCTTTAAGCTACACACAATGTTTTTCATAAAAACAACACTAGTTTGGACTTCCTTTTAAAAATGTGTTAATTTTCATCCAGGCACTGGTGTCACATGCCTTTAATTCCAGCACTCAGGAGGCAGAGACGGGGAGAGCTCTGAGTTCAAGGCCAGCCTAGTTTAAACAATGAGTTTCATGAGAGCCAGGGCTACACAGAGAATCTTGTCTTGGAAAAAAAATGATTATTTTTATCACAAATACATATTCATAGTAGATGTGATCATGTCCTGCAAATTCGAGAAGCACAAATCTTCTCCTTTTTGTTTATCCTTTAACTCCAGACATTCAGGATTACAATGTAATGAATGCATAGATTTTATAAATTTTGGAGTGGCTTCAAAGGAATTTCTCTCTCTTTCTCCAACATCTAGTATCAAAAGAAATAGAAATAGAAGTGAGAATGGTTTTAGATAACAACTCACAAGGGAAGCCACATTATAGAGACTCCAGTCTTCCTAGGAACTTTCTGAAACACTGTGTATCCTGAAACTTACTCTCTAGACCAAACTGCCCTCAAACTCCTGCCCCTGCCTTCCACATCCTGAACACCACCACCCCCTGGCTGTGAGCATACTTCTTTGAATTAATGACCTACATTGGTGGTTCATATCCTAAAAGGCATAGCTAAAGATGGGTCTCAAAGGGTCATTCTGGGATACTGTGGCCTCTCTTTGAATTCCCCAGTCCTCTTTCAGCCTTCCTACGCAGCTCCCACAGTATCTGAAATTTGAAGTGTGACTTTCAATCATAAGTTTTTAAGGTCCTAACTTCTCATTTCTACTACAGAACAGCAGATTCAGACTCCATCCAGGAGAGGCTAAACTTCAGAGCAGATTCCAAAAGTTCACTCATTGGTTCTACTTATTGACAAGTTCCCCAGAAGCATCTTAGAATGAAGATAATGAGATGGGGATTATGATATTAAAAAAATGTCAATCACTATTCATGGATTCTGATGGGCACTGTTTCAGAGTTATCTCTTTATCTGTGTTCCTTAACTGCTTGTCTTGTTGAGAATGGCAACATCAATAGAAAGAGATAATTTCTGTCTTTGCTTCCCACAGAGGTAGTCATGCATGCTGTCTCCTGGCCCTGGCCCTCCAAGGAGACTCAAGAGCTGCCAACTAGGCTGAACCCTCAGAGAATAAAATCTCCTTTCCTGAGAATTCTGCTGCACTTCAAGCATAAGCAGACCTGAGCATTCTACAGTAATTCTGCAGGAATAGGACCCTGTGCCAGCCTCCAGCTGCTTCCTCTTCTGATATGCTTTGGTGTTAATGTGTGAGTCAACAAGGTTTTATAAATTTAGTATACCACAAATTCCTCCCAGACAGTTGAAGCATCTTGTCTTTGCCTCACTCTTCCTTTGTTATTGCCACTCTTTATCTCTATATCGTGATGAGAAATAGATTGTCTCTGTGAATGCTAAATATACATGCTTATTCACATTCTGTACAAATAATAATTTCTGTCTCATAGCTTTAGATGAAATATGTAGAATAACTTTCCTACTTAAGAAAAATTATAGTAGAATACACTGTTGGGTAATGTTTCATTTCATAGAAATTGACACATACTGATTGTCTTATGAAGGTTCTGTTTAATTCCTGTCAGTATTGTAAAAATACATTTGTTTATTGCATTGGACTGTAAAAGCATTTTATGTTTATGTCTGATATTTATCTGTCATATAACTTTCAAGACATATCCAGGTACCTGGAATATAGTCAATAAGGAGGCATGTATGTTATATTTTCTGGAATCTGGAGGATGGATTTTGATGAGGGGCTAGAACTGAGGTGTCAGTGGGTGTGGGAAAATGGAAAAAGAATGAGATTCTCAATAATTATTTAAGTCTTCTGTTTAGTAAATTTTTATGTTTAATAGTTACGTTTTTATGTCTTCTCTTTTATCTGAAACACATGTTTACAACAACATCCTTATCACATTACAATCCTCAGTCTGTTGTACCCTACTATAGTGCTGGTTATACACAGTGCATGAACCAGATGATTAACTAGTGTTCAAAGATTAGTGAAGAGATGATCTAGTAAGACTAACCTTCCTTTCTTCCTGGCATATAAAAAATCATTTATCTCATCAATCCTCACTCCACATGATAGCTTGGCAAAGTCTCTATCTCATCAATATGGAAGAAAGAAAAGTAATGGCTTCTTCCTTGGTAGTTACAAGTAAGCAGTTGAGATGAACAACTGAGGAACAATGGAGTGGCTGTATGAATGTTCCTTTGCCCGTGCCAGCTACCATAGAAAAGAAATGGATAGTTCATCAAACTTGAGATTTACTTTTTCAAATATGATACATTCCAAGTGATGACGTTTGGTTTATAGATAAAGAGATGCCGTCCTTCTGAGCTACGACCCTTGCTGCTTTAGAGTAACTAGGTCATTTGTTAACCATACCCGTTGGACAACTTTCAATTTCTGAAGTCATACATATAGACATAGATTAATGTATATCATCATAATAATTCTTTAAATTTACACTTGTAACTGGGAACCTGATTCAAAGTGAAGTCTCTGCAGCCCCTGGAAATGTAATGTTTGGTTTCTAATTGATTGTTTTAATTAACTTTAGATCCATTGCATTGCAAACAAATGAAAAGGATTATAAAAATTAGTATATGCTAAATTCATGTCCTTAACATTTTGTGAGCCTTTCTGGTTATCTTGTCCCATCATGAAGATGTTACTTTAATATGAATCACAACAATGACTATTTTTTTCTGTATTGATGGACTAGTTTCCTATGGGAGAAGGACTGAACATAGAATAATTAGAGGAGACTTTATTGTAAAAGAAACATGACCTCTTAAGACAACTATAGCTAGTAGTTTATTCAGTTGTTTACATGTATTTGCTATTTATCAAATGTGTATCAATTGCCAGATATAGAAAAGAAGCAAATCTCCTCCACATCTTTATAATAAACAATAGGCAACTATACCAAATGGGTCCCAATATATCAAACGCGTTGTCCGTATTTCTTTCTTGCTATGAAAAAACTTATAACCTAGTGTGTTTTTTCTATACATCCTGCATTGAAATTCAATTTTATGCTCTATGTGTTAAAATTTAATTTACATAGTTTGTCAACCATAGACAAATTTATTATTATCCTAATATTAAATCAATATATGCAGTTTTAAATAGATTATATTTAGATAACTTTTCTGTCAAAATGATTTGGCCATTTACTTATTAAAAACAATAGATGTTTTATCTGTTGCCATCACTAACGACTCACCATTTCCGAAGTCTTGCTTAAAGAGTTCTTTTTTCTTTTTGTTTGTTTGGTTATTTCTTTTTTTATTAGATATTTTCTTTATTTACATGTCATATGATATCTCCTTTCTCAGTTTCCGAAAAAAGAAAAAAAATACCACCCTGTTCCTCCCTCCCCCTGCTCACCCTTCCACCCTCTCCCGATTCCTGGCCATGGCATTCTCCTATATTGAGTTTTTAATGGTCTAATGTGTGGTCCCCAGATTTAGAACAAACTGTGGAAATCCCTTCAACAACAGCATCATGCTATGCCAAGTCACAAGAGGAAAAGGTATAAGTCATAATGTTGAAATCTTATTTATTTGGAGTTTAAAATGTAACTGAAATGTTTGCAGAGAATTTTGCTAATTGTATATTCCATCTCTACAGAGATATCTGCTCAAGAAAAGAAATTATACCCTGACAGTTGCTGAGGAACTTGAAATGAGAGTAAGAAGATCTCATCTGAGATCATTTTCAGTAAAGTTATTGATAAGCAATCATTCAAATTCAGCTATGTGGACTACAGACATCCATTAGGTGGCTAGGACCTTTCTTCCAACTGGTTCCCTTGTTCCTTCCCTAAATGCCATTTCGTATGTACTGCCAAATATACTTCTTGCCCAAATTCTACATTCCAAACACATTTCCTGCCTTCATTTTACTCTGTGTCTCCACATAATATCTCATGAAATTGACTCCACATGAATTCTGGAGTTGTTTAAATCCACCTTCCACACATCTAGGAGAATACATGAAACATCAAGCTTCAGATGGTTCTGTCTGAACTCTCCAGTCTTGTTTTTGCTGATGTAGTCTTATTTCCACCTGTACCTTGTTATTCTCATCAGTTGCATGTCTATTTTATGAGCGTCTTTCTCA
>JADRCD010207049.1:0-17043 GCA_019843815.1 Montemys delectorum
CCCCCCCCTTAAAAACACTAGCATTATTCTGTGTTGGTGACTGCCAAAAAAAAAAAAAAAAAAAAAAAAAAATGCTGGGCCTGGCAGCACAACTTCCAGACAGAGGCAGGAGAGTCAAATTCCAAGCCTGCCTGGGCAACTTAGTGAGACTGAAATATTTAAAATGTAGAAAGATGGTTGAGGATCTATCTCAGTGATAAACATCATGTATACACAGCTTGCAAGGACATAGGTTTACGTTTAAAAATTAAATTATAAAAAGGACAACATATAAACCACTAATCTGGGGAACAGTTTGAAAGCCTCATGATGAATGATGTGTGTGGGCTGGTGAGGTGAAAAACAACAAGGCCTACATTCTGGAAACACCAGCTTCTCATGCTGCAAACCTCAAGCCCTACCCTCACTGGTGAGACTGAGTTTGAACCAACAGAATGGACACATGCTCCCCCAAACGGGGAAGCTTTAGAGGATTGGCGAATCCGGGAAGAACTCACACCTCTAATTCCAGCTCTTGGGGGCTGAGACAATAGGACCACCCTTGAGTTCAAGGACAACCTGGGAAACATGAGATGCTTACTCTAAAAAGGTACAACCTGCCTGTGTAGTGGCACAGGCCTTTTTAATCTCAGCACTTGGGAGGCAGATTTCAGGGAGTTTGAAGCCAGCCTGGTCTACACAGTGAGACACGCCCACAATCTCAAAAAACCAACACCCCCCCCCCCCAAAAAAAAAAAAAAAAAAAGCGCTTCGCTTCCAGAATCTCAGTAGTAGCACTGATAAGTTACTCTTACATTTTTGAAATCTTCGTTTTAAAAAAATCCTACTCTGGAGGCAACTGTCACTCCTTCAAGAGATCCGTGAAGGCCTCGAGGGAGCCCTTGTAGCCCAAATGTACGACGCGGTCCCGGCGCTAGCGGTCCCGGTGACCGTGCACCACCGCAGGCTCCCGTGCGGCTGCACAGTCTGGCAGATACCTCGCGTGACCCCTTAGTTTAGCGCCAAGGAGCCGGGCCCGCGTCCCCAAACCCTGCGACAGGGAAGCGCCGGCGCGGACCGCCGGAGCGGACGCAGGGCGCCGCGGGCCCCGCCTCTCGGAAGGCCCCGCCGCGGCCCGGCCTACCTGCAAGGCCTCAGGTTCCCGCGCTACCCTCCAGCAGCAGCGGCTCGCTCCCTCACCGGCCTACAGCCCTGCGCCCGGCCCACCCGGAAGTGATTGTCGGACGGCGCAGAGCCCCCCGGGAAGGTGACGGACGTCCGTTATTGACGGGCCACCGCAGCCAATGAGATGGCAGATACCGCCCATTGCTCAGGAGCCAATCCTGAGGCAGAGAGGCCGGCGGCGCCGGGCCAGGAAGAGGCCGTGGTGGGTGGCCGTGCTCAGCTCGGGGACAGGGCGAGTGGACGAGCGGACGAGCGGAACGGCTGCTGCGAGTGGGAGACCGCGGAAACCCATGCGAAGACGGGTTGGTCCCGGCTGTGGGTGGCAGGGAGTGAGATCCTCCCCTCCGCTCTAGCGCAGACCGGCTTCTCCCGCTGCGTTCCGGTCCCCATGACAACGCCGCCTGGAGCGGGGCGGAGCGAGGCGGGACCAACTGGCTTTGAGGAGAAACCCTGAGCCCCTGGGTCTTCTGAGCTCCTCCACGCTCTTTCCTCTGCGAGTCGAGCCTTCCCTCAACCTTACGGCCTTCCACACCTAAAGGGCGATCAGTCTTCGGGCGGCCCCCTTCTCTTCCGTGATTCTGTGCCCTCCCGCCAAAGCCCCTGTTGTGAAACACGTTTTGGTGCGTATACCAAAAGCGTCTCGAGCTGTGGTTCCCAGTAAAGGGCAGCCAAGCACACGTCCTTGCTTAGGACATTCAGATGCTTTAAGCCCCCACACGCTCTCCTGACGTTGCTCTGGTTCGGCACGGTTAGCTGATCTGCCTGGTCCGCTAGGCCTTCACCCCACAATCCTAAAGTCCCTCTGTCCCCTGAGGGCTGAGCATCTTTTTTTTTAGGGTGAGATACAGAAGGTGGAGCTGAGGCAGCAACTGGATTGTAGAGACTCATTTGAGTGATGACTAACAAAATCTCTTGAATAGTGGATCTTAACCCTCAACTTCTAAAGATGTTTTTTTTTTTTTTTTTTTTTTTTTTTTGGTTTTTCCACACAGGGTTTCTCTGTATATCTGTATATCCCTGGCTGGTCCCTCTGTAGACCAGGCTGGACTCAAACTCAGAAATCCACCTGCCTCCGCCTCCGGAGTGCTGGGATTAAAGGCGTGAGCCACCACTGCCCGGCCTAAAGATGATTTTTAATTATATATTAATGTATTAGTTTATATTTTAATTATATGTATGAGTGTGAACATGGGTATGTGTACTCTAGTGCAGGTACCAGGGGACAGCAGAGAGCTAGGCTCTCCCCAAGGTTGAAGTTATAAGTAGTGATTTTGGGAACTGAATTCTGATCCTCTATGAGAGCAGTAGAGGACACTCGTAACTGCTGGGCCATCTCATTCCTTTTCTCAGTGCTAGGGATTGGACTCATCCTCTTACATACGCTAGACAAATGCCCTACCAGAGGGGTTCATCCCTTCCCTTAACTTTAATTCAACCTCTCTAAGCGTATAAAATGGAGATAATAGTGTTTATGTTCTTAAAACACATATATAAAATCTCAAAGTCAGAAGTATTATATATCTATACATACACCATTTGTATCAGTATGTACACCTCTATTTCCATATACGTGTGTCATCAAGCACATCATACACACACACAGTCCTGCTACCAAGTGACATAAGTTTGCAGAACCAGAAAGAAATGGGTGGAAAATGGAATTCTGCGGGTGCAATTTCATCTGCAGCTGATCAAGGCTTTGGGAAGGCTACCAATGCTAGTTTTCCCTTGGACACCTAGACACTGCCACCTCACCTTGTGTGCTCCACAGGGCTCCTTGATGATGATACACACAGACAGCCTCCTTTGAGTCCTGGCCCCCATGACATCCAAAGACAAAGCTATGGTGTCCTTGCCAGTTTCTCCCTGGGATGCCATCCTTAAGGCTGCCAAAGACCAGCTGCCATCTCTGGATTCAGACTCATCCCTGGTGAGCAAGAGCTTTCTCCTGGGCAAGGACGGCTTCAGGCACTCCTCTCTACAGACCCCACTGGTCTAGGGGCTTTGTTTTCACTCATCAGTGTCTGGGATTACTTCTGGGTATCCACTTCCTTCAGGCTTCTCTCTGGGTTTGCCAGAACTCTGGAGTGTGGCTATTAGTGCTCTCTATCTCCAAGGCCACGCCTGCTGTGGTCCTGACCCCCAGGTGGGCTCAGTGTTAAAGCCCCAGTCTTCCCACCCTGCTGTTGGACCGCTCTCAACTCTGGTCAGGTCAGATCCAGCTCCAACCTCTGAGAGTGATAACCCTGCCAAGGCCACCTGGGAGGTGAGTCAGGGGTCACTGACAGTATCAGTGGCTGTTTACACAGGTGAGAGGGCTACATTGTGACCCACTGGCCAAAGGCTCAGTACACAGGTCGGGACAGGACATTTCAAGTGAAGAGCAAGGTGGCTGGTCTGTGCCGTACCTGGGCGTTTTAAAGATGGGCATGGTGGAGGTGAGATTCAGACACCGTCCAGGTCATAGTGAATGAGGCACAAGAGATGACAGTGGCAGGGCCACAGTGCTCTAGTGCTGTCATCGCCTTGTGAAGTCCCTGTGAGGTGGCAGGCAGTCTCAGCTCAGCCTTTCTCTATTAGAGACAGGTAACCCAAAGCTCTTGTGTTAGGGGACTAGTCAGTAAGAAAGTGAGTTGGTCTCCATTCTCACTGCCACTTCACTACCATTGTTCAGCGCTAGCATTAATGCAGTGTCCGTTGTGTGCATTAATGTAGCATCCATTGTGTGCATTAATGTACGAGGCTTGCATGTGGCCTGTGAAAAATGAAGCCCGGGTCTCACCAACAGGAGGTACGCTGCCAAGCCTGTTTCAGTAGGCAGCAGAAAGCAGCACAGGAAAGGCCCTTTGTAGAGAATCGATCTTCCCAGACCTGCTCCTGGGCAGGGCGTGCAAAGCATGGCTGCTTTTTCTTCTAAAGTGCCCTGGTCTATCCGCAGTCTGACTGTGAGGAAGAAGAGCCCTTCATCTTTCAGCGGAACCAGCCCCTCCTGATTCCAGACCTGACTGAGGAGCTGGCTGAAGACCCTGTTGGTGTGGATGAGTCTGGGACCTGGGTTACTGCAAGGAGGAGTTCTTCCCCTGAGGTCTGTGGGACACAAGCCTTGGGAACTCTGGAGGGAGGTCATCTCATCCCAGAAGGATTCCACCAGCAGTGTAGGTCTCCATGGTTCAAACCACTGGTCTTGCCTCTCTTCCTCCCACAAGGACAGCCTGGCTATCTGGTATTTAGCACATAGCATGACACCCCCCAGAACTATGAGCACATTTGATTTTCTCTCTGATTCCCACCCTGATCTCTTATGTTATTTTCTACCAAGACATTTTGTATTGTCTGGCCGTTGTCATAGCTGCATGTCTTTTTTTTTTTTTTGGTTTTTCGAGACAGAGTTTCTCTGTGTAGCCTTTGCTGTCCTGGAACTCACTCTGTAGACCAGGCTGGCTTCGAACTCAGAAATCTGCCTGCCTCTGCCTCCCAAGGGCTGGGATTAAAGGTGTGCGCCACCACCACCCGGCCATAGCTGCATGTCTTAAGTGTCTCTCCATAACCTAGCTAATTCATACCTGAACCTATGTTCAACTACTAAGTGATCCAGCAAGGAAAGGAAGGGATGTGTTCCATAAATGCCTACATAGTAGGAGGTCAGGGAGAAGTGGGAGGCAAACAGGAAAGGCCACAACACAAGCTCCAGCTCCTAGTTGCAGGAACTACCAATACCATAGTCATCTCTCTGTCCCAGATCCCTGGAAGAGGCTATGTGAACTCAAGCAGTCATCCAGAGCTGCTAGTACAGGCATGTAATCTGAGCTACTTGGAAACTGAGGCAGGAGCATCAGAAGTTAAAGGCAGGGGCTGAGAGGATGACTCAGTAATTAAGAGAGCTTGCTGCTCTTGCGGAAGACCCAGGTTTGCTTTCCAGACCTACATGGTAGCTCACAACCACTTTTAACTCCAATTCTAACAGATCACATCTCGATCTTTTGGCCTCTGTGGGATCCAGCACACACATGGTACACATAAACACATACATATATATGTAGAATTGTGATTAATACTGGGAGGTAGTGCTACATGCCTTAATTGTAGCACTCAGGAGGCAGAGGCAGACAGATCTCTGAATTTAAGGCCAGCCTGATCTACAGAGTGAGTTCCAGGACAGCAAGGGCTACACAGAGAAACCCTGTCTCAGAGAAGCCGGTAAGTAGGTAGGTAGGTAAGTAGGCAGGCAGGCAGACTGACTGACTGACTGACTGACTGACTGACTGACTGACTGACTGACTGATTCAAGACATCAGTGGAAGCCGGGCAGTGGTGGCGCATGCCTTTAATCCCAGCACTTGGGAGGCAGAGGCAGGTGGATTTCTGAGTTCGAGGCCAGCCCTGTCTACAGAGTGAGTTCCAGGACAGTCAGAGCTACACAGAGAAACCCTGTCTCGAAACAAACAAACAAAAAGACATGAGTGGCTTGATGATGAGAATGAATTTCTACCTTAGTAAATCTCACCTGAGGTTTTTTATCCATGGCAACCACAGCCTATCAGACCTGTTAACACTTGTTGAAGTTGTTGTGGTTAAACATACTTCCCAATGAAAACATTGTAGAAGCCAAAACCCATTTTAAAGGCCAGGCTGGGCTCTAGGAGCCACTCAGCTCTGGGTAACCTCTCTCTGCTCAGTTAATCCTAATATCATTGAGGATGTTTGAGGGCTGAAGAGGATCTCCTGGCCCATCTCTGCCATATACACTGCCTGAAGGCCAGCCCTCAGAGGAACGAGTATAAACAACACCTCTTGCCCTCTGCAGAAGAATCTGAGAGACAGCTGGGGCTCTGGTCACTTTAGGTCACTTTTTTGGTTGGTTTGATTTGCTTTTTAGAGACAGGATTTCTCAGTCCTGGCTGTTCTACTCACTCTGTAGACCAGGCTGGCCTCGAACTCAGAAATCCGCCTACCTCTGCCTCCCAAGTGCTGGGATTAAAGCCATGCGCCACCACCGCCCAGCAACCCAATTTTCATGAGATGTTTTCTTTGTTTCTGTGAGTATTACCACCTGCTCTGGGAGAGGAGTGATGGGGAATGGAACAGTTGAGGAGATAGTGGCAATGACTACATGACTTGACAGACTGCTGAACTCAGAAAGGTCAAAGTGAGATCTGGTGATGGTGGTGCATTCCTTTAATCTCAACACTCAGGAGACAGGCAGGCAGATGTCTGTGAGTTCAAGGCTAGCTTGGTCTACAGAGCTAGTTCCAGGAAACGTAGAGCTATAGTAAGAGTCTGTCTAGAAAAAAGAAAAAGAAAAAAAAAGGTCAAAATGGGGCCCATGAGATGGCTTGGTGGGAAAAGGTACTTACTTGCTGCTTAGCCTAATGGCCTGCGTTCCATACCTGGGACCCACATAGAAGAAGAGAACTGATTCTCAAAGTTATCCTCTGACCTCCACTTAATCATGCATGTACACTCTCTCTCCTTAAAGTATGTCCACAAGTGTTCATGGATGGTGCCTTTTTTCTCCAGCCACTTCTGGTTCCTGGGAGATTAGCCATAGAACCTGGAAGTGAACGGATCGTAAGATCAGAGGACTTGACCCATCAGGAAAGAAGAGGCCCTGGCTGGTCTTGCTGTGTCAAGAACAGCCCAAACCTTGTGGATGCTGAGGAGGCTCACACCTGGCTGGAAGGCAGCTTTAGAAGCCTGTCTAACCCCAGAGGATCCCAGAGTTCTCCATGGTATTCCCAGGGAGAAACCACCTTTCCTTTGGAAGGAGAGCTGAACACAGAGCCCTCAGATATTGATTTTAGAAATTCTGCAAAGTACAGAGCCCTCCGCAGGGAGAGGAGGAAGATGATAGAGAGAGAGATCCTTCAGAAAGTGACCCAGGCTGCTCAGAGCCCAGCCTGTGGTGACCAAAGCCAGGCTGCAGGGGTAGGACCCCAGCCAGAAGCTACCTCGGAGCAGTCTCGGGAAGGTTGGCCAGTTCTCTCACTCAAGGTAGGTGTCTGCATGGCCCAGCCTACCCTCAGGTCAGTCCCCACTGCATGGGCACCTTCTTGCCACACTGTTGAGGTGGGAAGCAGCTCCTCAGGACCTAAGGCCCAGATCCCAAGTCCATCTGCTGCCCCTGTGACCGTGTGGGGAGGCGGGCATGGAGCTTACCCTCAGGGAGAACTAATCCATCTGCTGCCCCGTGACCGTGTGGGGAGACGGGCATGGAGCTCACCCTCAGGGAGAACTAGTGGCAATAGCAAAAGAAGCCAACTCCAGCCTTCTTTAGAGAACACAGAAATGACCCAAGTGTGAATGCTGACTGTCAGTCGTGCTAAGAAAAGCAGTGCTACAGAAAGGAGGTCCCCACTGGGCAGATGTCACATGCCAGAAACAACTGTCCAGCCACTCTAAGTACATTAGTGTGCACTGCCAGGGAGACAGGCTGGGAATGAGAGAGGCAATTCTGTTGAGATGACTGCAGCAGAGGAAGAAGTATGAGGACCACTGGGCAAGCAGGTCCGTAAACCATAGCAGTGTCCCTCCATGGTGGAGTTTTCCTCGTTATGGTGGTGGACAGCCTGTGGCAAGCATAGTTGCAATCTATGAGGTGACCCTGCCCACTGGACAAGAAAAAAACCCTCAGTTTCAAAAAAAAAAAACAAAAAAAAACCCCAGTTTTCAAAGAGAAGAATACCCTGGTCGGCTCTGCATATAGATACATTGGAAGATGGTCCAGCCTGGCATGGGAAGACCACGCACCTCACCCTTGCATCACTTTCCCATTGTACAGAGTGCCAGCACACAGATATGCAACAATTGGATTGTGTTCACCCTCACAACTTTAGTTCCTCCTCACCTATACGGCTGCAGGAACTTGAAAGGTCTCTCATGAGCATTCATTGGAGGTTCCTTGCCGCCTCCTCTGTCATACCAATGCCTGCCTGCAAAGCCATCTGGGCCAGGCTCTCCAGTTTAAGCACCTGCTTGAACCACCAGGTTCTTAAAGTTGTAAAACTTTTTGAACATCTTAAATTGGTACAAACCTAGACAGTTTAAAAATTACATGGTGACTCGAAAAACTAAAAAAAAAAAAAATTACATGATGAGCTGAGCAGTGGTGGCACATGCCTTTAATCCCAGCACTTGGGAGGCAGAGGCAGGCGGATTTCTAAGTCTGAGGCCAGCCTGGTCTACAGAGTGAGTTCTAGGACAGCCAGGGCTACACAGAGAAACCCTGTCTCAAAAAAAACAAAACAAAAAACAAAAAAAACATGATGATCTGGTTGTAGGGAGGCAGACACAAGTGAATCTCTGGGTTCGAGACCAGCCTGGCCTACTGAGCAAGTTCCAGGACAGCCAACACTACACAGAGAAACCCTGTCTCAAAAAAACCCAAAACCAAAACAAAACAAAATGACATGATAGAAAGGCCAGGATGTGCCTCTGTGGTGGGATGCTTACCTTGCATGCACAAAATGGGTGGACATCTGTGATTCCAGAGTTTGGGAGGCAAAGGTTGGAGAGTCAGACATTCAAGGTCATCCTTAGCTACATAGTTTAAGACAAGCCTGGGCTATAATGAGATCATGTCTGAAAAAAAAAAAATGGAGCTTCCTCCAGGTTAGCCATCTTTATGCCCACCCCCAATAAAAGCTGCTTAAGGAGTTGTCAAGAAATGTAGGTCTCACGTTGAAGGATTGGCTTAGCGTGTAGCCAGTCACAACAGACAGGACATTCATATGCTAGCTGGACCCAAATTCCAAATATGACTCTATTGTTATGGTGGTTGGAGTCTGGGCTGGGTGCTTCCAGGTTGTTGGCCTCTTATTCAAGGAACTGAAAACAAAGGCTTACACAGATGTGCAAAGTTATCTTTTGAAGCAGGATACCTTTATTTGAGCTTGATAACAACAGATGAAAAGCTATACACTGTTAAGGTTTTGTTTTGTTTTGTTTTGTTTGTTTTTTTCCAGACAGAGTTTCTCTGTGTAGCCCTGGCTGTCCTAGAACTCACTCTGTAGACCAGGCTGGCCTCAAACTCAGAAATCCGCCTACCTCTGCCTCCCAAGTGCTGGGATTAAAGGCGTGCTGTTAAGTTTGACAGGGCTTCGTTTTATGGAATCTAAAGGAAGTGGGGCTGGCTACTAAGGGCATACATTATAATGGTTCGATATTTTGACTTTTTTTCCTACTGCATATGTTCCTTTCCCATAATACATCAGATTTTAATCACCTGAATACGTAGTTATGCACAGGCACAAGATTAAATAGGAGGTTCTTCCTAAAAGATTATTAAAGACAGTTTTTTCCTTACTGCCTTTACACTCAAAATCAGTTTAGTCAAGTTAGCCCCGTCTCTTCTTCATACCTAGAAACTCTGGGAACACACTTGAATAGAAATTGTCTAAATTTGATTGTTAGGGAATTGAGGGGAAAGATTTATACCGTAATCCAGAGAGATGGGAGTTCCTGTAGGTAATCCAGAGAGATGGGAGTTCCTGTAGCTTGATGCAGATCAGGGCTGTCAGGGAACTTAGGTTGCTAGGTGTGGTATTTGAAGAGGGGTTCTTCACATGGAGGTGAAGAAACTACACTGCCAAAAGCATTTATTACAATGGAGGTATGGACAATTGAAAACCAAACTGGGGGGGGGGGGTCCTAAACTAAACTGTTTGCTGTTTGCCCCCTCACTACAATGGATGATCATGACACCCTCCACTGGCTGCAGCTGGTGTGAAAGCAGGGGCTGGGTGGGTGGCGGGAGGCCCTGCAGGACTTCCTGCAGCCCTAGAATCAGGGTTATCATTTCAGCAACTTGAAGGCTGGGACTTGGATTACATCCTTCAGAGTCTGCCAGGGCAGCAAGACAGCCAGGGCGACGGTGCATCCAGAAGTGCATGGTGGTTAGCTGACCGCTGCCAAGGCCAAGGTCTGACTCTCAACCCAGAAGCCCAAGCCAGTCCCCACAAGCAGCCCCTTCCCAGCCTCAGTGGCAGGGCTCGGGTGGGCAGGGTCCATCTGAGACTTCATGCATTCATCATACATGTGGCTGCCTGCCCTGCCCTGTGGCTCACCGTTTTTCTTCCTCCGGCTTCCTTCCTTTTCCCCTCTCTTTCCTGCGGGGAAAGCAGAACCTGCCTTTCTCGCCTTCAGGCAGCTTTCACACAACTGTGTCCCTCATTTTTATTTGAAAATGAAGACAGAGGATGTCATACTCTCACTGTCCTTGTGGCCTTGCTGTGAGCAGCTCTGTAAAAGGCAGACGCTCCTCACGTTCTCCCCACCCGCACAGGCCCCCAACAGCAGGTGCAAGCACATCTGAGCTGAGGAGCAAGGTCAGGGCCTTATTCTAGCCAAAGACTCGCTAGACCAGCAGCCTCTGGGATGTTTGAAATAAGATATTTTTTAAAGTTTATTCTTATTTTCTTCTTGTATGCATGTATATATATGAACCACAAACACACACACACACACACACACACACACACACAGTCTGATCCCCTGGAACTGGAGTTCTATACAGTTGTGAGCTACCATGTGAGTGCCTAGAATTGAGGCCAGGTACTCAGTAAGAGCAGCAGGTGCTCCTAGTCATTGTGCCATCTCTCCAGCCCTAGCTCTGTTTTGTGTCTGAGACAAGTTCTCACTGTTTAGCCCAGGCAGACCTGGAATTTGATGTGTTGAACTCGCAAAGATCCCCCTGCCTCTGCCTCCTGAGTGCTGGTATGAAAGGTAGACACAACCACTGTGTCTTTTGTTTTTGAGACAGGGTCTCACACTGTAGCCCAGGCTGGCCTGGAGCGCTTGACTGTTGCAGACTTGAAAGGTCTGCCACTAATGAGTATGTGACAGCAAGTGCTGCATTAGCAGGGCTTCACGAGATGACAAAGCAGTCCTCTGTAAGGACCCTCGTGACGGCGGCGGTATGGCAGGAACTAGGCTGTTCTTAAATGTTCATGGCTCTTTAATCAAGCTCTTCCTTTTTGTTTAGTGTTATTTTGTTGAGACATTGTAGCCCAGGCTGATTCAAACTTACTCTATACTTGAAACTGGCTTTGAACACCTGATCTTGCTTCTACCTCCCAAGTGGTTAGATTGTCACTTCTGCCAGCCAAGCTATTCCATTTTGAAAATATCCTGTAAACACATACCCAAGGATGCTCAGCTGTGTACTTTAAAACTTCGAAAACTTGGAAACACCCCATATTCAATTGTCACTCTGTGACCTCAACTCACTAACAAACTGTACTCACAGAAAGATGGAATATGAGCAGGATAGTGGTGGTGCACTCAGGTGGTGCACAGAGCCAAGCTTATCTCTGTGAGTTCAAGGGCAACCTTGACTACAAAGCAAATTCCAGGACAGCTAGGCCAAAACAGAGAAACCCTATTTTAAAAAAAAAAAATGTAAGAAAGATGTCTAAGAGGTGCCCAGTGACAGAGTGCTTGGTATAACGCACAGGCCCTGGGATCATTCCCAAATGTACACACACACACACACACACACACACACAAACACACACACCTTGGGTTCCTTCCCAGGTGTTCACATACAAACAGGCGCACATACGCATGAGACACACACACACACACACACACACACACACACACACACACACACACACAAAATCAGTCAATCTATATGATAAGCCTGTTTGCTATATTTTGAAAGTTATTTGCCAAATGGAGCTAGAAGCCTCAGGACAAGCTGGGCTGGGGCACATTGGAGCCTGAAGCTCAGCCTGAGAGAGGAAGACCTGAACTCAGCAGCCTCTCTTCTGGCAATCCCAGGGCACAGCACTGGACCCTCCCAGGACATACTCCTGGAACAGCTGGCCCTCCTGTGTGCCACTCAGTCCAGAATCCGAAACCCTACCGGGAAAGTATCTGCTGACAAGCTCCGAGACACCGCAGAGCAGGAAGCCAGAGTCAGGTGAGACTGCCCACAGCCACTATTTGCTTAGAACTAACCTGCCTCAGTTGGGCCTTTTGGTGGGCTACTGGGCATGTACTTTTTCTTTGACTAAAGAACCTAATTAGGCAAATGCTGCATTTTCTGTTTTTCCACATGGTAAAATAGATGTTCAGGTTGCCATGCCTGTCTCAATCTACAACGACCAGTGGGAACAGGATGGCATGGGAAGATGAAGGGTTGTGGGCAGCAACCTGTCCTAGACATGGAGAGACAGAGTGAAGCTGGGGTGGCAGAGGTGTCCCCCTCCCCCAGGCCTGCCTTTTCTACACACTTCTTCCACAGCTGTCAGGCGTCTGGGAGCCTTTTCTGTGAAGTAGTTGGAGGTTCTGCCTGGCTAGCAGAAGGAGCAGACTTGGCTAGGCCTGTGCTTTCCAGTATGAAATCCACCAGCTCCACATGACTTCTAAGCACCAGAAATGCGGCTACTGGGATGAGGACTATTTAATTTTATGGGTCTATTGGAAATGACTAGCTTGAATATATAAACAGCCACCTAAGCTGGGTGGTGGTGGCATATGCCTTTAATCCCAGCACTTGGGAGGCAGAGGTAGGCGGATTTCTTTTTTGTTTGTTTGTTTTTGTTTTTGTTCTTTTTGAGACAGGGTTCCTCTGTATAGCCCTGGCTGTCCTGGAACTCATTCTATAGACCAGGCTGGCCTCGAACTCAGAAATCCGCCTGCCTCTGCCTCCCAGTTGCTGGGATTAAAGGTGTGCGCCACCACCGCCCGGCCAGGTAGGTGGATTTCTGAGTTCAAGCCACCATGTGGTTGCTGGGAATTGAACTCAGGACCTCTGGAAGAGCAGTTGGTGCTCTTACCACTGAGCCATCTCTCCAGCCTCTTTTTACTTTTTATAGTCTTTCTAGGAAGCCAGAGAGATGGCCCAGTAGTTAGGGACACTGATTGTTCTTGTGGAGAACACAGGCTTGATTTTCAGCACTCACATGGTGACTCACAGCTGTCTGCAGTCGCAGTTCTGGAATCTGTCTGGAATCTGCCCTGTCTGGCCTCCATGCATACCAGGCATATAAATAGTGTGTAGACATATACACAAGCAAATACTCACATACACTTTAAACCATATAAACACGTATAAACTCAGTGGTAATGGTGCACACCTTTAATTCCAGAACTTGGGAGGCAGATGCAGGTGGATCTCTTTGAGTTAGAGGCTAGCCTGGTCTTCAGAACAAGTTCCAGAATAGCCAGGCTACACAGAGTAACTATGTCTTGAAAAACAAACAAACAAAATATATATATACAGTCTTGCTAAGTTACCCAGGCCTTAAACTTTCCATCCTCCTGCCTCAGTTTCCCAGGCACTTGGGATGACAGGCCTGTCTACCAGCCTAGCTGATATGCAGCATGTCAGACTTGCCCATTTGTATAGGGTAGTACTGGCCTGTCCTGATGGTGGCCATGAGAACACATGGGTTACAAGTGCCCACCACCACCCAACAGGGACATTGTCAGTAGCTGCTATGAGCACTGTGATTTGACCAGCCTATCAGGTTGCAGGGCATCACATAGAAGGGCCACCCCGCTCCCATTGCAGAAATGCTTCAGCAGAGCTTGGCTTTCAAACTGAGCGAGTCCAGAAGCTAGCAGGGAGTAGGAGGGTGAAGACAGAGCCTCCCACCGTCTTCATCGACCTGCGACAGACGGAACCATCAGAATCCCAAGAACATCCGTCCCAGGAGAGGTACAAAGCAGTCCTAGGAACTGTGCCTGCAGGTGGGAAGGAGGGACAGAAGGCAAAGCTCATCTGGGTTGAGTCCAGTATACCTTTCTGTCAGCACATGGCAGGAAGCCCAGCGCCTCCTTGGTTTTGACTGGCTACCAGCCCTCTTAAATTCCCAGGGAGGTCCCTGGGTGAGAAGGTGAGAGGCAGGCCTGGCAGAAGCTGGAGAACATCCTCAGAACCTTTTATTTTTCCTTCCAGCTCTGAACATAGCTCTTCTGACAGTGAGGAGGAAGAAGTGGAGTCAGTAGGCTCAGTACAGGGGACATCTTCCTGGGAACAAAGGTAACTTTAGAGTCTTTTCCTCTGCCCAGGGACACTCCCTCTCTGTACCCTGGGCCTCCTACACATGTAAGCTAGCATCTAGTGTGGTAGGAGTGGATATCATTGTGTTTTATAACATGTCATAGAGGACTCCTGTATGGCTAGGCTTGCTCTACCCAGCTCCCCACCCATGGCAGCTTACTCCATCCTCTGAAAACAGCTCCCCAGTTTGATTGCCCCTGCTGCTGGTCACAGCAGAAGAGAAAGTGTAGGGCCAGAGGTTAGGCAAATGTGAAAAGTTCTGGTTAGTTGAAGAGCAGCATTCAATCAGGGACATGCCTGGGGCCCAGACCATGGTGAATGAGAAATAGGGGTCCCAGCTGCCACAGCACTGGGACTATTCGAGCCCAGGCTGTAGCTAATGTACAGAGCATAGATGTAAACTGTGAACATGCCAGAAAAACAGACAGATCCTGTGAATTACAGGCCAGCCTGGTCTACAGAGAGAATCTTGTCTTCAAAAACAAAAAGCAGTGTGGGCAGGAACTCAGGCAGGAGCTGATAGAGGCCATAGAGGGTGCTGCTGACTAGCATACTCCCATGAGCTGGGCCCTCCCAGTCAGTCACTAAGGAAATGCCTTACAGGTGGATTTGTTTTTTAAAGATTTATTTATTATTTTATGTAAGTACACTGTAGCTCTCTTCAGACACACCAGAAGAGGGCATCAAATCTTATTACAGATGGTTGTGAGCCACCATGTGGTTGCTGGGAATTGAACTCAGAACCTTCAGAAGAGCAGTCAGTGCTCTTAACTGCTGAGCCATCTCCCCAGCCCTTACAAGCTGGATTTTATGGAGACTTTTTCTTAGTTAAGGTTCCCCTCTTTTGGATGACTCTAGCTTGCAGCAAGTTGCGGCAAGTTGACATAAAACTAGCCAGGACAATGCCCATTACAAAGAGAAGAACCCATAAGACCCCACACAGCCAGTTTAAGCATAGTTAAACTTTTGTTGTGGTGTTGGGAACTGCATCCAAGGCCTCTCCCAACCCCATACTTAAACATATTTATAGTTTCCTATAGACATTTCCCCAGGTTCCCCATGCTTCCCAGACAGATTGCAGTGGCAGCCAGACACTGCGCTTGCTTTGGAATGGAAACTGAAGCTACATAAGACAGTATTGGGAGGTCTGGCCATCAGGTGACGGGGTTGCTTATTTTGTGTCACAGGTACTGTACCGGGAAGAGTCAGCTTCTTCAGCAGCTGAGGGCATTTCGGAAGGGGGCTGTTCCACCCCAGCTGTCTGCCAGTGACAGTCCTGGAGGCCAAGAGACTCGGGCCCCAGAAGATACAGCTGGATCACAAACTCAGAGAAAGAAGCACATAAAACTCTGGGCTGGGAAGCAGAATATCCTAGATCTAGGGGACCCTCTTAGGACACAGCTGCTCCCTGGTTTGGGGCAGCTATAAGCAACTCAGGTAAAAGACCTGAGAAGCAGGTTGGGTGACAGAATTTCTACTCACGCAGCCCTGTTTCTAACAGCATGGGCCTCAGGGCTGGGACCCTCAGTCTAGACCCCACGCAGCCAGTTTAAGCATAGTTAAACTCTTGTTGTGGTGCTGGGAACTACATCCAGGGCCTCTCCCAACCCCATACTTAAACATATTTATAGTTTCCTATAGAAATTTCCCCAGTTTCCTGGATTCCTGGCATTTTATGTACCCAAGTTAACACACCCATACAGATTTGATGGAAAAGGGAGCAAAAACTGAAATTTGCTTTCTCTCTCTTTTTAACCAAGACACAAAAGTACACATAGGTTTCAGGCCACTCCAAATTAAAGGTGGTAGCAATCTTTGCTAATCTGAATGGAATCCCATACTTCCAGGGAGTTCTAACGTTGTGTGAAATGCAGTGGCACCCAATCTCCCTTCCTGGGTATCCAGTAACAGCTGTGTGATCAGCCAAGACCTGGTCCTCACAGGACACCGACCTTCCTCCACCTGCTTATTTTGCAAACTTTGCCCCACCACCAATACCCCCACAGACTCCATCTTTAGGACCTTTCTGTACCTGCTCTCTCAGCCCCTTCGATCTCCTGCCACCTCATCTCTCAAGAATCTCCTCCATGAAAGAGCAGAGGAACCACTACGAAGGCAGGGCAGGCATGGGTGGCATGGCAGGGCGTGGGTGGCATGGCAGGGTTCAGGTGGCAGGGCAGGACACTTGGCATCTAACAGTTGTCTTAGCATTCCAATGGAGGGGTGGTGCTACTGCTAGCTGGCTGGCTGCTGCAAATAGGCAGGGATCTCAGTGTCTAGCTTTGAGCCACACAAAGGTCAGGTCCTATGGCAGGTCACTGAGGCAGCATCAAGCCTATATAATCCTGTCCACAAACCCCATTTGATGTGGCCACAGGGGACGCTACCATAGTCCCAATCCCAAGACATGTCCTTTAGAAGCCACATGCAAGTCAGACCTCCACCAAGACCACTGGCAGCCTCCCTGTAAGTGGGAGCCAGCCTGCCCTGCCCAGGTGCTGAGGCCCCTTGCTTGAAACTCCAGGGCAGCATAACTCCCCGCTCTGCCCAGCAGCCTTCATGTCAACCACTTTCTGTTAAGAGCAAAGATGCCCACTGTTCCCAAGCCCACATTCTCCCAGCTCCACTACACTAAATGTTAGAAAGCTTGTTGAGAATGACTCATAGTGATAGGAAATAAACTCTACTGCAGTTTTAACTGTGTCTAGGAATCACTGGCTTTCAGGAAAGCTGCAGGGGGTAGTGGGCAAGCAGATCAGTCCAAAGCCAGACCTACTACCTGGGCAGGCAGTATCCATCATGCTGCTGAAGATCACACAGGAGATCAAAGAGGATGAGAAAACAAATCCAAAAGACTCTAAGGGGGGGGG
>JADRCD010207050.1:0-16290 GCA_019843815.1 Montemys delectorum
GAATTGAGTTGGAATTTTGATGGGGATTGGATTGAATCTGTAGATTGTCTTTGGTAAGATGGCCCTTTTACTATATTAATCCTGCCAATCCGTGAGCATGGGAGATCTTTCCATCTTCTGAGATCTTCTTCGATTTCCTTCTTCAGAGACTTGAAGTTCTTGTCAAACAGATATTTTACTTGCTTAGTTAGAGTTACACCAAGGTATTTTATATTATTTGTAACTATTGTGAAGGGTGTTGTTTCTCTAATTTCTTTCTCTGCCTGTTTATTCTTTGTGTAGAGGAAGGCCTCTGATTTGCTTGAGTAATTTTATATCCAGCTACTTTGCTGAAGTTGTTTATCAGGTTTACGAGCTCTCTTGTCAAATTTTGGGGGTCACTTAAGTATACTATCATATCATCAGCAAATAGTGATAATTTGACCTTTCCCTTTCCAATTCATATCCCTTTGATCTCCTTTTGTTGCCTAATTTCTCTGGCTAGAACTTCAAGTACAATATTGAATAGGTAGGGAGAGAGTGGGCAGCCTTGTCTAGTCCCTGATTTTAGTGGGATTGCTTCAAGTTTCTCTCCATTTAGTTTGATGTTGGCTACTGGTTTTCTGTATATTGCTTTTACTATGTTCAAGTATGGGCCTTGAATTACTGATCTTTCCAAGACTCTAATCATGAAGGGATGTTGGATTTTTTTCAAATGCTTTCTCCACATCTAGTGAGATGATCATATGGTTTTTTTGTTTGAGTTTGTTTATGTAGTGAATTACGTTGATGGATTTCCATATATTGAACCATCCCTGCATCCCTGGGGTGAAGCCTACTTGATTATGGTGGATGATCATTTTGATGTGTTCTTTGATTTGGTTTGCAAGAATTTTGTTGAGTATTTTTGCATCGATATTCATAAGGGAAATTGGTCTGAAATTTTCTTTCTTCATTAGGTCTTTGTGTGGTTTAGGTATAAAAGTAATTGTGGCTTCATAGAAAGAATTGAGCAGAGTACCTTCAGTTTCTATTTTGTTGAATAATTTGAGGAGTATTGGTATTAGGTCTTCTTTGAAGGTTTGATAAAACTCTGCACTAAAACCATCTGGTCCTGGGCTTTTTTTTGGTTGGGAGACTCTTAATGACTGTTTCTACTTCATTAGCAGATATGGGACTCTTTAGATTGTTGATCTGATCTTGATTTAACTTTGGTACCTGGTATCTGTCTAGAAAATTGTCCATTTCATCCAGGTTTTCCAGTTTTTATGAGTATAGGCTTTTGTAGTATGATCTCATGATATTTTGGATTTCCTCAGTGTCTGTTGTTATGTCTCCTTTTTCATTTCTGATCTTGTTAATTAGTAAACTATCTCTGTGCCCTTTAGTTATTCTGGCTAAGGGTTTATCTATTTTGTTGACTTTCTCAGAGACCCAGCTCCTGGTTTGGTTGATTCTTTGTATAGTTCTTTTTGTTTCTATTTGGTTGATTTCAGCCCTGAGTTTGATTATTTCCTGTCTTTGACTCTTCTTGGGTGAATTTGCTTCTTTTTCTTCTAGCACTTTCAGTTTTGCTGTCTCATTGCTGGTGTATGCTCTCTCCAGTTTCTTTTTGGAGGCACTTAAAGCTATGAGTTTTCCTCTTTGGACTGCTTTCATTGTGTCCCAGAGGTTTGGGTATGTTGTGGCATCATTTTCATTAATCTCTACAAAGTCTTTAATTTCTTTCTTTCTTTCTTCCTTGACCAAGTTATCTTTGAGTAGAGTGTTGTTAAGCTTCCATGTGTATGTGGGTATTCTATTGTTTATGTTGTTATTGAGGAGCAGCCTTAGTCCATGGTGATCTGATAGGATACATGGAATTATTTTAATATTCTTGTATCTGTGGTGCCCTGATTTGTGACCAATTATATGGTCAATTTTGGAGAAGGTACCATGAGGTACTGAGAAGAAGGCATATCCTTTTGTTTTAGGATAAATTTCTATAGATAGCTGTTAGATCCGTCTGTTTCATAACTTCTATTAGTCTCATTGTGTCCTTATTTAATTTCTGTTTCCATGATCTGTCCATTGCAAAGAGTAGTGTTGAAATCTCCCACTACCATTGGATGACAATCAACAGATTTCTAATTCCTCATACTTTTGGATTTCAATCGCTTAGGATATGTTGGTAATATTAATTTTCATATTAAGATATTAAGAAAGGGTAATTGTCACTTCCTGTTGTTTTTGTTGTAAGAGATGGAATTAGATTTGTGTGGATTTGTTGAAAGATTACTTTCTTGCTTCTAGGGTGTAGTTTTGCTCTTTATGTTGATGTTTTATATCTATTATCCTTTCCAGGGCTGCATTTGTGGAAAGATATTGTGTAAATTTTGTTTTGTCATAGAATATCTTGTTTTCTCCATCTATGGTGATTGAGAGTTTTGCTGGGTATAGTAGCCTGGGCTGGCATTTGTGTTCTTGTAGGGTCTGTATGACATTTTCCCAGGTTCTTCTAGCTTTCATAGTCTCTGGTGAGAATTCCACCATAATTCTGATAGGCCTGCTTTATATGTTACTTGCCTTTTTTCCCTTACTGCTTTTAGTATTCTTTCTTTGTTTTGTGCATTTGGTGTTTCTATTATTATGTGATGGGAGGAATTTCTTTTCTGGTCGAGTAGGCTTCTTATATGTTCATGGGCATCTCTTTCTTTAGGTTAGGGAAGTATTCTTCTACAATTTTGTTAAAGATATTTACTGGCCAATCACATTGTGAGTCTTCACTCCCTTCTGAACCTATTATTCTTAGGTTTGGTCTTCTCATTGTGTCCTGGATTTCCTGGATGTTTTGGGTTAGGAGCTTTTTGCTTTTTGCATCTTCTTTGACTGTTGTGTCAATGTTTTCTATGGTGTCTTCTACCCCTGAGATTCTCTCTTCTATCTCTTGTATTCTGTTGGTGATGCTTGCATCTATGACTCCTGATTTCTTTCCTAGGTTTTGTATCTCCAGGGTTGTCTCTCTTTCTGATTTCTTTATTGTTTCTATTTCCATTTTTAAATTCTGGATGGTTTTGCTCATTTCCTTCACCTTTTTGATTGTGTTTTCCTGTAGTTCTTTAAGGGATTTTTGTGTTTCCTCTTTAAGAGCTTCTAGCTCTTTACCTGTGTTCTCCTGTATTTCTTTGAGGGTGCTATTTATGTCTTTCTTAAGGTCCTGTATCATCATCATGTTAAGTTATTTTAGATCTGAATCTTGAGTTTCCAGTGTGATGGTGTGTCCAGGTCTTGCTATGGTGGGAGAATTGGGTTCTGATGATGCCAGGTAACCTTGGTTTGTGTTGTTTATTTTCTTATGCTTGCCCCCTGCCATCTGGTTATCTCTAGTGCTACCTGCCCTTGCTAATTCTGACTGGAGTCAGTCCTTCCTGTGATCCTGGTTGTATCAGAACTCCTCAGAGTCAGGCAGTCTCTGTGACCCTGTGATTCTGGTATTCTGTGACTCTGGGCTTGTTAGAGCACCTGGGAGTGCAGCAGCTTCCTCTGTGTGTTGTGGGACTGGCTGTGGAACCTGGGTCCAAGGTCTGCTCAGGACACCAGCCCAGAGAAACAGGAAGGAATCTGAGCCACTCTGCTGGCAGAGTTCCTGTGTGCCTGGTCCCACAGGTCCCAGTTATTCCCAGTGTTGGGACAGATGTTGGGTCCTCCTCACCTCTGATCCTGAGAGTTTCAGAGTGCCTGGGAGTGGAGCTTCCTATGGGTGTTGTAGGACTGGCTGCAGAGCTTGCACTCAAGGTTTGCTCAGGACACCAGTCCAGAGAGACCCAAGAAGTAATCTTTCAACAAACCCTCACAAATCTAATTCCACCTCTTACAACAAAAATAACAGGAAGTGACAATTACCTTTTCTTAATATCTTAATGTGAAAATTAATATTACCAACATATCCTAAGCGATTGAAATCCAAAAATATGAGGAATTAGAAATCTGTTGATTGTCATCCAGTGGTCTCTCTAATTTGGTAATTGGAGAAATAGGTCCAATACTGTACAATCTATATAAACTTTCACATTGTTTGTGACAGTGTCTTGCTGTGTATAAAATAAGGGTCTTGAAATTTTGCTTCTCCTATCACAGCCTCTCTACTAGTAGAATTGTTTATTTCAGGTTGTTACACTATACTATGGTTTTCAGAACAGCTTATATATTTCAAAAGTATTGATATACCCAAGGGAGACATAGACAATTAACTTGGGTGGTGGCTTGTAAGAAAGACAACAACAATGAGTGAGACTGAATGCTTTGCTTGCCATTTGTAGCTCTTGTATCAAGTTTGAAGAAGAGAACTTTACAAGTTGCTCTTTCTCTGAGATGAATGCTTTTCCAAATTATCACATCCAATGAACCAGATCCTTACCCACAAATAATGTCTGTGCCACCCTCCAAGCAGAACCATTCATTGGTCATTGAAATAACTGGTGAATGATTTCATGGATAGACCATCTTAATACACACACCATTTCTTAAATGAATGTAACCTGTTCTCTGTGGGCTGAGAATAAAATCACTCACTCAAGTCAAATAACTTTTTGACCATAGGAGGAAGTCTGTATCCAAAAATCGTGTCTACAATTCATTTCTTGGTGCAGAAGAACTGTCAACTCTCAGCTTAGCTATGATAGAGGTAAAATTTGAGGGTCATTGAAGTACAGCCTTATTACAATGAAATCCAATGTCTAAAAATTGTTCTTATTTTGGGCTTGTACCACAGAAAGAGCCAAGATTTTAAACTCTATTAAATACAAAACAAACAAACAAAAAGACTTTACATGTTTATGTTCATTTAAGAAAATACTAGTAGTAATGTATTATTTTGAAATATATAATTAATATGTTCGGAGTTATTTCAAATTTACACTGAGAAAAACATATGTATTTGCAGTATTGCTGTAGACAAGAATCTACATAAGTCTGTTAAATTGATTGTTTTATATCAAACAACTTTTATAATACTCATTTTTATTGTTATAATATTTTATAAATTTTAAGGAATATGACAAAGAAGATATTGTAGGTATTGAAGAGGGGGTCTCTAGGAGGAGTTGGGGTACAAAAGGGAAACATGAATGTGACTTAATTCTATTTACTTAAAATATGTTTTTAAATGTTAACAAATTCAGACAAATTGAAATCATGTAACTTTTCTCATCATAATACAATAAAAGTTAAAAAAAGGTAAAATAAAATAAAATATACTTACTTATAAAATAATTTCTATCCTAGAAACACTGATAATTTTTTTAAGTTAACTTATATTTAGACAATGTACATGGATGTGCAATGCATTTTAAATACTCTTTTACTATGTCAGATGGTATCATATAAGGATTTTTGAATATATTTCTTAATGATTAATTTTTAATACTTTATGGTCTTTTACTATTCCCAAAGAATATTTTGTATGTTTTGAAACAATTTAGTATTCAACATTTGATATAGCATCCTCAGTTACAGATAGTATTAAATTTATTAATGATATTTTTAGGGTATGAAAGGATATGAATATAAAAGTTGAACAAATTTTTATATATTATTTGATTCTCAAAATACTCAACATTATTAATATGTTTGATTTATAAAATGCATTTAAATAATAAAAAATTAAGAAAAAAAATAAAATCACCCTTTCAGAAGTGGCACGGTCTACATAACACAGTACACTGGATACATAGAAAACACAGCAATTTCATCAGCAGACAGATTTTTTTTCCATAATATTTCCCATGTATTGAAGAATTGATTATTTCTAATAAAAAAGAAATAATGAAGTTAACAGGGGTTATGATTCTAATGGATCTAACAGATATCAATAGAATACTTACTGAAACACAAAAGAATACACCTTCTTCTCAGCACCTCGTTGAACCTTTTTCATAATTGACCATACAATCAGTCACAAAGCTAACCTCAACAAATACCAGACAATTGAGATAACCCATTGCATCTTATCAGATCACCATGGATTAAAGCTGGACTTCAACAGCAACAGAAACAATAGAAAGCCTATATACTCATAGAAATTGAACAGCTCACTATGTAACAATCATTAGGGCAGGGAACAAATAAAGAAATAATGAGGGCACAATATACCCAAACTTATGGGACACACTGAAAACAGTACTAAGAGATAAAAAATCATAGCACTAAGAACATTCATAAAGAAACTGGAGAATTCTCATGCTAATGAATCACAAAGTATATCTGAAAGTACTAGAAAAAAAGAAACATGCCAACCCAAGAGGACAGTAGATACAGTCAAACTCAGGGCTGAAATCAAACAATCAGAAACGATGAGAACATTACAAAAAATTAACAAATCTAAAAGCTAATTCTTTGAGAAAATCAACAAGATAGACAAAGCCTTAGTGAAACTAACTGAACAGTAAAAAGACTGTGCTAAAATTAACAAAATGAGAAATTAAAAGGGAGACAAAACAAAGTATACAGAGGAAGTTCAAGAGTCATTATGTCTTATTTCAAAAGCCTGTACTGCACAAAATTGGAAAATGTAAATGAAATTTATGATTTTCTAGACAGATACTAATTACCAATGTTAAATCTTGATTAGGACTATCTACATAGTCCTACAAAACCTAAGGAAATGGATATAGTCATTAAACATCTCCCAAACAGTATAGCCCAGGGCAAGATGGTTTTAGTACTAAATTCTATCAGACATTTTAAGAAGAGCTAATCCCAATACTCCTCAAACTATTCTACCAAACAGAAACAGAAGGAACACAGCCATACTCAATTTTTGAGGACACAGTCATTCTGATATCTAATTCACACAAAGACTCAATGACAAAAAAAGAGTACTTTAGACTGATTTCTCTTATGAACATTGATATAAAATACTCAATAAAATACTGTTACCCTAATCTAATAACACATCAAAGACATCATCAACCATGATCATGTAGGCTTCATTCCAGGAATGCAGGGGTACATCAATATATGAGAATATATCAATGTAGTTCACCATGTAAACAAAATAATTAAAAAAAAGTGATCATCTTATTAGGAGCTAAAAAGGCCTTTGATAAAATCTAACACCCCTTCATATTTAAAGTCTTAGAAAGATTAGGGATACAAGGCACATACCAAATCGTAATAAAGGCAATATACAACAAGCCAGTAGCCACCATCAAATTAAATGAAGAGAAACTTAAAGCAATTCCACTAAAATTGGGGAAAGGACAAGACAAGGCTGTCCATGCTTTCCCTATCCAATATAGTTCTAGCAAGAGCAATAAGGCAACACAAGGTGATGAAAGGGATACAAATTGGAAATGAAGATGATAAAGTATCACAATTTGCAGGTGATAAGATATGAAAGTATACATAAATGATCCCTGAAATTCTACTAGAGAAGTTTTACAGGTGATCAGCCCCTTCAGCAATGTGGCTGGATACAAAATTAACACAAAGAAATCAGTAGCCCTCTTATACAAATGATAAACAGCCAGTGAAAGAGGTTACAGAGGCAATACCATTCAAAATAGCCACAAATAATATAAAATATTTTGATGTGACCCCAACCAAACAAGTGAAATATCTATAGGACAAGAACTTCAAGTCTTTGAAGAAAAAAATGGAAGATATCTGTAGTCTAATCAATTTAAATATTGATATAACAAGAAACATGTGATTGATTGGACAGGGAAAAGGGAGGCAGAGCTAAGGTTTTCAGAGACAGGGACAGAGGAGAAGGAAGAAAATGGAGGAAGTACAGGGTGATCCAGATTCCCAATGGCTTTAAATAGCTATAGGTAGCTATGAATATTATATAAGGGATGGATAAATACGGGACAATTTGTCTTATCTAGGTATGCAATTTATATTCTTATCAATTTTCTCTGAAGTTATTGTGTGGACATCTGTGAATTGAGAATTTATTGATATATAAATCTGACTGATTAATTATAAGCTTCTAGAGTTTTAATTTACTGGGTTAAGAGGATTTGTGATAACTAGCCAAAGGGGGTAGATGGCTGAGAAGGAACTAGCAAGTCCAAGGCAAGCAAACCAGAGCTGGGAAGGCCACTACAGGTCAGTGCTAGGGATAGCCTAGAGGCAGAGGCAGCAAGACTGCCAGAGCAGTGAGTAGCTGTGTATAGAGCTGGATAGTGCCATTTGTTTTTTTTTTTTTTTTTTTTCAAAACAGAAGGGGAAAGAGTATTTGGAGGATTACTTGCATGGTGGGGGCAGGGGGAGAGATAATGACAGGGGAAGAGGGCTGATAGTGGGTTGTAAAGGGAATAAGTAAATACATCTAATTTTAAAAGATCAAATAATAAATAAATGGGGACTCATGACACTGAAAACTTCTATAAGTCAAAGGATACCATCTGTAGGACCGAATGAGAGTCTACAGATTTGGAAAAGATCTTTAATCCCCCTACAGCAGACAGAGGGTTAAACTCCAAAATATATAAAGAACTCAAGAAGTTAAGACACAAAGAATCCAAATAACCTAATTAAAAAATGGAGTACAGACCTAAAACTGAAAACTCTCCTCAGAGGAATCTTGAATGGCTGAGAAGCATTTAAAGAGTTGAGACTATAGCAACCAAAACAGAAACCTTACCCTGTTTCTCTCAGGTTTCCAAAGTCACTCTGGCTCTTCTAGGGTCAAATCTTAGTAGATAGGAATGGCCATGAGGAAATGGGATTGGAGACTCCCTCTGTTTTCGTGACAAAGGGAAAGGCTTTCTGGCTGAGAGATACCAAATGTAAAGAAATGCATGCAGAAGCCCATGGGTTGGACCCATGTATATGGAAGACAAACAGCAAATCTATTATTAACAGTTAAAAATTGAATAAATGAAATTATGAATGTGTAGGACATTCTTTTATTTTTTGGTGAATGCTTTTGATACTGAAACAAGGTAGAAGATGCAGAACTTCTGACCTGGGATTTCACACACACACGCACACACACACACACACACACACACACACACACACACATGCTCAGAGAGAAAGAGTTAAAGAGAGAGAGACAGAGAGAAGGAGAGAGACAGAGAGAAGGAGAGAGACAGAGAGAGAGAGACGGAGAGAGAGAGACAGAGAGACAGAGAGACAGAGAGAGACAGAGAGAGAGAGGAGACATGTTAAAATATCTGCACATTAATACCTGATGGGAGTTTTATAGGGTACATTTTATTATTTTTTTTCTTTTACATGTGGCATCTTCTTCAGATTTTACAAGTCTGTAGACCAGAGATTCTGTTTTGTTGTTGTTTTTTGTTTTTTGTTTTTTGTTTTTTTTCTGGTGAGATTTTTATCACCAGATTCTGAGTCTAGCACAGCTTATTTTAGGAGTGTTTTTTTTAATTTACGAATTCCAAACAAAGCAATTAATCCAAGCACATACATAATTATAAAAGCTAGGAAGTACATACTCCAATTGGAAGGAGATAAAAGCACTGGAGGTGGTCCACTGTCTATACTACCTCCATGGCCATGGAGTCGACAGTCTGGTGGTTCCCATGTGTTATTACAATGGCAATGGTGTTTATTGTTGCAGACACCTTGCATATTACATAAGTCTGGTGAACAGTTACTTACCAGAACAGATGTGCTGACACATTTTTTGTCAATACATAAGTAGTCTGGAGCACAGGCTGTGCCTTCGCTCACTGCTCCAAAGTCATTTATGGTGATCCCAAAATGATAGTCCAGAGTCCAGCAGGTGATATTATTGAAGTGAGTATAATGCACTGTTTCATGGTTTCTCCTTTGGGGTAGTTCTATCACATTTTCACACTGAATTCGCCCACAAAATACATCAGCAAGTTTGCATCTTATGTACTTAGAGCTATCATTGCCACAGTTCCCGAATCGGTCAGCCCGTTTGTTCATTTCCATGTAGCAAATTTCATCTGCACTTCTACTTCCACTGCCAAAAATCTTCTGACACTGTTTATCATGTAGATGACATTCCATTTTATAGCAATAACCCTCATCATTGCAAGGGATCCCGTCTTCTTTATACACATCTTCTGGACACCCAGCTGAAGTTCCATTGCACCACTCTGGAAGGTCACACTCAGTTTTCTCTTCTCTACACATGGTGCCTGATGGAAGGAACTGGCAATTTTTGCAACAAAGTCCAAAAGCACATTGAGCACCAGGTTTGAGAACACAGTCTTTGCTACAGCATGGATCTTTTGAACAGGATTCAATGCTCCCACAATCACACTGCTCTCCTTCTTCAACCAAGTTATTCCCACACATGATTGGCATCGGGTTTGTTGTTTTTAGTGCATCTCCAATATCATATAAACATTTTTTTTTGGTAATAACTGAATACATTTCTTCATAACTACAGTTGCTGAATTTTGGAGAATTAGATTGATATGGGGCCATTATGCAGCTGCTTAACCCACAAGTACATCCAGCTACATCATGCATCATACCCAAGTTATGACCCATCTCATGTGCTATAATGAAAGCCATATCTGACAGTGAATCTGAAACAAAACTGTTAACTGCACAATTAAGAATTGTACAAACTGCACCTACATTAGCTAACCCTAAATACATACCATAACTACGCTTAACCAAAAGGTGTATGATATCATATCTAACTCGATTGCCAATCGCATTTATCTTCCAATTGCAGAATGCATGTAGTACCTTTCGTATTTCTTGTTCTACATTGATGAGATTACGATTACTCCACACTTCAACTTTGGTTAAAACCACGTCAGTCTCTATTTGAAGATAATAACCATTTATTCCATTGACTATTTGCAACATATCTTGAATACATGTTGTAGTATTGTTATTTCTATGAACATATCGATTATGATCTATTACTACAAAATATTCAACAAACCTGTGGTGAGTCCACCAATTTTCATAGGGGATTTGTAAAAGTGTGGAGGTATTGCTTTCCTGAAGCTTCATTTGTCGTGCTATTTCCTCTTCTGATAACCCACATCTCATGGGAGATGATTCTGACTCCCCACTTCCCATTTTGTAAGCCAGATGTTCAAATGTTGAAGTTGAGCTCTTGGGCATGATTTCATAAGTTGTGCCATTTATCTCTAGTATGCCTTGCAAACTCCCAAAACAGATGTTAACAATGACCAGGGATTCTGGGTCTTCATCCACATAGCCATGGTAGTAGCAGTCATTCTGCACAAAAGGCTGTTCTTCCAGGAGATCACCTTGGTCACTATAGGTGAATAATACAAAGTTTCTGGATATCAAGTTTTTCTTGGATTTCATAGTGATTATGTGTTTCTGCTCCCCAATGTTCAGGCTATAGGACAGCCAACCTGGGGAAATATTATTTCTGCTAGTGACAGTGACCCTCAAGGGTATCACTACTTCTGGAAGGCTACTGTACTTAGCATGTCCAGTTGGTGAACATGCAGAGAGGAAGAACATCTTCAACAGGCAGAACTTAAGGAACATGTTCCTTTTATGGACCAGGGCCTCACCCACAGTCACGTTCTATTAAAGAGTCAAGGAGGAGCTTGAGAAGACCTTTCTGTTCCAGTCCTCACTTTGTCTGCTCGCAGGCAGCAATGGCCTTTAATGGTGTGTCTTCTGACAGAGTTGAGTCATTTGAGCGGCAGGACTAAAAGAAACAGGTAAATATGGGCAAACATAGCAACCGGTAAGTCATAGTCAAGTTAGGGTAGATGACATAAGTGCAGTAAATGGGTTAAAATCAATTGGTCTCTGTTTGAAGATGTTTCAACTCTCTTCTTCCATTTTTACTTTAAAATGATAATATAAACTTTGGCCTTCTATAAATGTATTTCTAAAGCATTCCTAGTTAATAAAACAACAAAAGAATTTTAAAATTTTCCCTTATTTTCACATTCTTTTTGAAGGTTCCAATTTTCCATCTTTCCTCAATAGTCACTGTAGATGTTCCTGCTTCCTGAGGACATTGACCTCTTTCCTTCTGTCCTTGCAATGTCATTGCTGTGGGTGTCAGAAACCTTTCTTAGGCTGAAAATTATTCTCATTTTTCTTTTTCATATGTTTGTTTTTATACTGTTGTGTGTGAATCTGTACAATAGCCACATGTACACAAACCTTGTGTGCATGTTGATATATGTGTAAAAGTGAGTTCACCCTTCCTAGTGAGTCTTTAGAAGTTTCACACTTTGTGCCATTACTTGTATAGTTTAGTATTTCATTCATTTACTGTTTGTTTATATGCATATGAGAATATGTATGTATATGCATGCATATGTGTCTGAGTGTATATGTGGTATGTGTGTGTGTGTGTGTGTGTGTGTGTGTGTGTGTGCCCGTCTCTGTTTAGAGAAGCCTATCATAAGTTTTAGATCTCATTCCTAGGCCATCATCTACCTTGGTTCTCAGCACAGAGGTGGTCACTTACATGGTACTCTCTGAAGAAGGAAAAATGTCTCACCAGCAAGCCTTAGACATCTGCATATTTCTGACTTCTCATGACTGGCATTGCAAGTACAGACAACTAACAAAACATTTTACATATGTTTCAGGAATTCCTTACCATGTCTGTATGCTTTGCAACATTCATTTTACCAAATATGCTCTCTCTCTCTTTCTTGTCTGGTGTCTTTAGTGTATTATTTTTTTTTGAAAAAATAATTAAGGAATAAGATGTAGTAACACATATAGTGCTAAAAGACTGTATAAGAAAAAGTATATTAAAAAGATATCCAGTGATATTATAATGAAACTCTGTTTAAAATTCTGACATGCTAATGACTATCTAAAAATACTTTGGTTTAGATTTGATAATTATTACATAAAGAATATTTCTTATGTAAAGGAAAGAATTACTCATTAACAATATAGCATTGTTGGGATTATATCAAGAAAAGTATGACAAAATTAATGACTAAACAATAGTAAAAAATAGGTTTAAAAAAAACTTAAAAAATTATTGAGCAGGCTCTTTTATTTCTATACACAATGATTTTAGCATCCAAAACTATAGAGAAAAGATACATTATTTCATCCATAATTTGGTACAATTTTATCAACCTGGATTTTATGTTGACTCTCAGATATCAGATTTTAATCTATTTTTTCTCCCTACAACTTCATCTAATTTATTTATAGCTAGCCATTTACCAACAAAGATGTCTAGTAATTTAGGATGTAGTGAATCAGACTAAAATCGTTAAAGTCATTGAAACAAAATAGAAGAGAATGGAAATATCTAAAGAAAATAGATGCCACCCCAAAATACTAACAATTGGTAAGGAATTGAGGTCAGCATGTGTTCACCTACTAATTATTTGTGCTTCTATTCTTTACTGAATATTCTAAATGCTTACCATCAGGTGAGGTGATGACTATGTTTCTTTCTTGTTATTGTCTTGTTCACAAAGCATTTTTATATCCTATCTCAGGAACAAAGGTTGTTTATGAGAATGCACAAGAGAACATAAATCCGTCACTAGTCTCTCATAAAGTAAGTTCTAGATTCATGTGCCTAGCAACAGGAGCTTCTCATCTCAGAACTTGGCAACTTGGTTCTTCCTCATGATTCCTCTACCATGTCAACCAAAGTATTTGGTTTCTTCTTTTATGTCAGTAACTCTAACTTCTTTCTCCTCATATGCTATGTTCCACTGTCTCCAATGTGAATAAATCTCATTTCCAAATTATATATATATATACATTTGTGCATGACCTCAGTCAGTTCTGAGACTGAAGGCAACTTTAACTTTTCCCATCCGATTTTTAAACCATCTATATGCAAGTATTAAGGGTGAGCAGTACAATAAGGAACTAGCAAGGCAGTAAGCAGAGTCCCGTGGTCACTCTCGTGACAGTTGTTTAAAAGGGCTTGTCATAATGACCAAAATACTTGAGCCCACTTCCTTGTCCAAGCCCAAAATCTGGCTTGAAGCCTACCCTGAGATTAAAATTCCTGCCTTAACCTACTACCCTATTATAACGTTAGATTCTTGCCAAAACTTACTTCCTTATCATGCCCTAATGTCAGCTTTCTGCCTGAGCTTACTTCCTTGTCATGGCCAATGTCAGATTCCTGTCAGAAGACCATTTTCTTGTCTTTGGCCAATGTCAGCACCACAAAAGGCTCTCCACATCTCTCCCTTTTCATTTTTTTGTCATACACTTTTTTTTTCCTCATACACTTTAAAACTACGTGAACTTTCTATTTTGTTCATATTATAATCATTGTTCCATTTTATTTAGTATTGACCATAATAAGGAAGACTCAAAGCACTTCAAATTATGGAAAATAATTCCAGTCTTTTGAAATATATTCTTAAGAAACCAACTGTCTGTCATTAGGTTTATCTTTATCAGTGTATTTCCCAGAGACATTGAACACCTGCATATGTAGATACATTGACTATGTCATATAACTGTTATTCAAAGTAGTATATTGGAATGGGTTTGGAAAAGGAGGGGTTAGTAACAGCATAGGGGTAAGTTTCTTTGGCAGTGGGCTGGCTCATAACTGAGGAAACATTAATCTGGGTGCACTGCATTTTAAAGGTTGATTAGACAACTTGCTCATTTGTTGATTAAGATTACTAATATCTGGGTGCTTGATGACTTGCCAGTGTATTTTATTGAACCTTCCATCTTTTTTAATTATTATTTTCTTTAAGAATTTTGTTCTTTACATTTACCATCCTGGAACTCTTTCCATGTCCATCTTCCCATTCCAACCCATCAAACATTATGTTTTATCTATGTCTTATAACAAATCAAAACAACAAAAAATACAACAACAACAACAACAACAACAACAACAACAACAACAAGACACTAAAGAACCTGGGTTCCATTTAGTGCTGACCAATTATGTGTGATCATCATGTCTGCCCTCAAATGAGTGAGTGGAGTTAATATACCTAGTTTCACTCTATTAATGAAAACCAATTTTTCCTTTTCCTACAATTATCACTTGCACATAGCTTGTACAAGTATTTTTTCCACTGTGTGTGTGTATGTGTTTGTGTGTGTGTGTGTGTGTGTGTGTGTGTGTGTGTGTGTTGATATCTGTGTCTGTCTTGTTATATCTGGAAAATGCTGTTTCCTTAAGCATTTATTTTCTCTGGTTCATAGAATCTCTGCATTTCCTTCTTATTCACAATAATCTCTGAGTGTTGAGGGGAGGGTTTTGATACAGACATTTTATTTAGGGCTGAACCCCCCAAGATCTCTCACTTTCTGTGTTTTGTTCAGTGTGGTCTCTGTGTCATTCACAATTCATTGCTTGAAGAAGCTTCTTTGATGAGAAGCAACAGTCTGGTCTGTGGGTATAGCAATATATCATTAGGAGTCATTTTACTGTAATAGTTATTAAGTGGAATAATAGTTGTAGGTATCCTCCTAGGCCATATGACTTAGTCTAAACATAAACAATAGAAACATGGGTTCCATATCATAAGAAACTCAATCAAAGTGGAATTGGTGAGCTTCCCCTATTTTTATTATTGAAACCATGAGCAAGTTATAGGCAGTCCATTACTACAGCTTGGCATAGCTATGTGACATCTGAATAAGAATTTTATCATCTTGACTCTGGAAGTAAATATGGCACTTTTAAGATATATAGGAAATCTTTTCTGAATATTGAAGTTCCAAATTTACTATCATCTAGTAATATGGTATCTATGTTATATGCCATAAGTATGTGGTAACATCATCAATAGTGTTTTACCTTTACTTGTAGCTCATATCCAACAGCATTAACAATATCCTGTAGTGATATTGGCAGCTTAATTTGGGGCACAGTCTTTCTCTTTATAATCACCTTGAATTAAAAATATATGTATATATAAATAAAAATATAACATATATGCATATACAATATATTATATACATAATATATAATAAATATACATGCATTATATATGTACACACATATATATGACTTACCTAGTCTTTCTCTTTCTGCCTCTGCTTCTACAGTTTTAGGCTTTACTATCAGTTATCCCTCGTCATATTTCTGTCTTATGCAGTCCTCCTTTCATCCATAACTGTTACTCATCCTGCTATAATTTTCTCTATATATTTTCCTGGGAAGATCTTCTATTTCTCCCTCATTCCTTACTAGACATCTAACCTCTCTGTGTATCATAAATGATACATATATAGTTAAACTCAAAATGGTAACGTCCACTTCAAATACAAATATGCAATGTTTGTCTTACCTTCATCAGGATGATTGATTGTTTCTAGCTCCTTAAACTTACAAGCAAATTACATCTTTCTTTTTCTTTCTTTCTTTCTTTCTTTCTTTCTTTCTTTCTTTCTTTCTTT
>JADRCD010207050.1:16300-26669 GCA_019843815.1 Montemys delectorum
TCTTTCTTTCTTTCTTTCTTTCTTTCTTTCTTTCTTTCTTTCTTTCTTTTTATTAGATATTTTCTTTATTTACATGTAAATTTTTCCTTTCCCAGGTTTCCCTCCAAAAAACAAACAAACAAAAACAACAAGAACAAACCCTTTTTGCCTCCTCCCTCCCTGTGCCTGCCACCCTACCCTCTCCCACTTATTGGCTCTGGCATTCCCCTACACTGGGGCACAAAACCTTCACAAGGCCAAGGTCCTTTCCTCCTATTGATGATCAAATTTGCGATCCTCTACTATACACATGCTGCCAGAACATTCAGTCCCACCCTGTATAGTCCTTGATTGGTGGTTGGGTCCCTGGGAGCTCTGAGGGTACTAGTAAGTAATTGCTGTTCATCCTAAGGGGCTGCAAACCCTTCAGCTCCATAGAACCTTTCTCTAACTCCTTCACTGGGGACTGTGTACTCAGTTCAATGAATGGCTGTGAGCCTCTGCATCTGTATTAGTCAGGTATTGTCAGAGCCTTTCAGGAGATAGCTATATGCTTGTCCTTCCTTCAGTCTCTGCTCCATAGTTAATCTCTGCCACTCCTTCTGTGGGCATTTGATTCCCCTTTTTAAGAAGGAATGAAATGTCCACATTTTGGTTTTCCTTCTTCTTAAGTTTCTTGTGGTTTATGGGTCATTCTTCCTGTATTCCAAACTTCTGGGCTAATAACCACTAAGAGAATGCATACCATGTGTGTTCTTTTGTGATTGGGTTACCTCACTCAGGATAATACTCTCCAGATTCATCCATTTCCCTAAGAATTTCATAGATTCATTGTTTTTAATAGCTGAGTAGTACTCCATTGTGTAGATGTACCACACTTTCTGTATCCATTCCTCTGTTGAGGGACATCTGGGTTGTTTCCAGTTTCTGGCTATTATAAATAAGGCTGCTATGAACATGGTGGAGCATGTGTACTTATTACATGATGGAGCATCTTCTGGGTATATGCCCAGGAGTGGTATGGCTGGGTCCTCTGGTAGAACTATGTCCAATTTCCGGAGGAACTGCCACACTGATTTCCCGAGTGGTTGTACCAGTTTGCAATCCCAACAGCAGTGAAGTAGTGTTCCTCTTTCTCCACAACCTCTCCAGCATCTGCTGTCACCTGAGTCTTTTATCCTAGCCTATCTGACTGGTATGAGGTGGAATCTCAGAGTTGTTTTGATTTTCATTTCCCTGATGACTAAGGATGTTGAACGTTTCTTTAGGTGTTTCTCAGCCATTTGGTGTTCATCAGTAGAGAATTCTTTTTTTAGTTCTATGCCCCATTTTTCAATAGGGTTATTTAGTTCTCTTGAGACTGACTTCTTGAGTTCTTTGTATACATTGGATATTAGCCCTCTATCAGATATAGGGTTGGTAAAGATCTTTTCCCAATTTGTTGGTTGCCGTTTTGTCCTATTGGCAGTGTCTTTTGTCTTACAGAAGCTTTGCAACTTTATGAGGTCTCATTTGTCAATTCTTGATCTTAGAGCAGAAGCTATTGGAGTTCTCTTCAGGAAATTTTCCCCTGTGCCTATTTGCTCGAGGTTCTTCCCCACTTTCTTTTCTATTAGTTTCAATGTATCTGGTTTGATTTGGAGGTCCCTGATCCACTTGGACTTGAGCTTTGTACAAGGAGAAAGGAATGGGTTGATTTGCATTTTTCTACATGTTGACCTCCAGTTGAGCCAGCACCATCTGTTGAAAATGGTGTCTTTTTTCCACTGTATGGTTTTAGCCCCTTTGTCAAAGATCAAGTGACCATAGGTGCATGGGTTCATTTCTGGGTCTTCAATTCTGTTCCTTTGATCTACCTGCCTGTCACTGTACCAATACCATGCCCTTTTTATCACAATTGCTTTGTAGTACAGCTTAAGGTCGGGGATTGTGATTCCACCAGTGGTTCCTTTATTGTTGAGAATAGTTTTGGCTATCCTAGGTCTTTTGTTGTTCCAGATGAATTTGCAAATTGCTCTTTCTAAGTCTGTGAAGAATTGAGTTGGAATTTTGATGGGGATTGCATTGAATCTGTAGATTGCCTTCAGTAAGATGGCCCTTGTTTCTAGCTCCATAAACTTACAAGCAAATTACATGTTTCTTAATAGTAGAATAATCATCCACTGTGCAAATGCATACTACATTTCATTATCTCGTCATCAAGTGATGGTCATCTGGTCTCTTTGCCTTTTCTGATTGTTATGAATAGGGAAGCTGTAAACATGGATGAGTACTTATCCCTCTAGTAAAGTGTTGGGCCCTTTGGTTATATGCTCAAGGTTCAGACAGATATATCTTGGAGTAAATCTGTTTTCCTATGTTTGAGGAATCTCTATTCTGAGTTCTTTAGTAGTTGGACTAGTTTATACTCCTATCAGCAGTAAGTTCCCATTACCTCACTGCTGTCAGTGTGTGCTATTATTTCTTTTATTAGTTTTGTCCATTGTGACTGGAATAAAATGAAATTGGAATGATTTAAATTTTTTCTGTTGAAAGTGTGGTACATCTGGAAGTTTAGTTCATAAACATATTCTTCCTTGTGACTTCCTCCTCTTCCTCCACCTCCTCCTCCTCCTTCTCCATCCTTCTTCATTTTTGTTTTTATTTATTTCCTTTTGTTTGTTTGTTTGTTTTTGTTTTTTTGAGACAGTTTCTCTGTTTTGTCCTGTCTGTCAGGATCCTCACTATGTAGACCAGGCTGGCCTGATACTCAGAGATTTGCCTGCCTCTGCCTCCCCAGTTCCAGAAATAAAGGCATGTGCCATAGCTCCCCAATGATCCTTCCTTCTGCCCTATGCCCCGTTTGGATTTCCAACTCTTGCTCATTTAGATGTTATAATACTTTGTTTCTAAGTAGCACATAATTGACCTGGTGTTTTCACTCTTTGATTATTTTCTATTATGGTATCATTAGTTAACACAAATGCACTGTATTACTAAAAAAGAATAAATTCATTGTCTGGAAAATGAGGAGTCTAGAATCTCGGCAACATGATGTCCTCATTGCCCAACTTCCTCTCATATTGCTAAGGAATGATGAACTCTAGGATGCTTCTTCAGTGTGATGGTTTCCTGAGCAGTAGAACGTTGTGCTCTCTGTTATCTACTGTCTTAGTCAGGCTTTCTATTCCTGCACAAACATCATGACCAAGAAGGAAGTTGGGGAGGAAAGGATTTATTCAGCTTACATTTCCATATTGCTGTTGATCACTAAAGGAAGTCACGACTGGAACTCAAGCAGGTCAGGAAGCAGGAGCTGATACAGAAGCCATGGAGGGATGTTCTTTATTGGCTTGCTTCCCCTGGCTTGCTCAGCTTGCTTTCTTATAGAATCCAGTACCATCAGTCCTGGGATGGCACCACTCACAATGGGTCCTCTCACCCTTGATCACTAATTGAGAAAATGCCTAACAGCTGGATCTCATGGCGGGAGGCATTTCCTCAAGAGAGGCTCCTTTCTCTGTGATAACTCCAGCTTGTGTCAATTGACACACAAAACCAGCCAGTATAATTGACCCTTGGCAACTTGACACACAAATGTATCACTATTAAGCTCAACCCTTACTTTCTTATTCATCCTAAAGTTCTAAATAACTTTAAAATCCCCACAGTCTTTGCATATTAAATTTTCAATCCCTTCAAAATACCCAATCTATTTTAAAAATCAAAGACTTTTTACAATTCAATTTCTCTTATCTGTGAGCTCCAATAAAATACTTTCTTCCTTCAAGAGGGAAAGATATCAGGGCACAGTCATAATCAAAAGCAGAAATCAACCTCTAACTGTCCAATGTCTGGGATCCACTCACGATCTTCTGGGGTCCTCCAAAGTCTTGGGTCACTTCTCCAACTCTTCTCTCTGTAGCATACACCTTGTCTTCTAGTGTCCAGCTGCCTGCACTCCACTGCTCCTGCTGTTCTTGGTGGTCATGTCATGGTACTGGCATCTCTAAAACACTGCTGTCTTCCACTCCAACTAGTTTCATCAATAGCCTCTCATAGGCTCTTGTCGTGGCACCAAGTCTCAACTCCTTTGCATGATCCCTTCAGTCCTGGGCCATCAATTGCAACTGAGATTGCACCTTCACCAATGGCCTCCCACGGCTTCTCACTGTGCTGAGCCTCAGCTGCTCTTCATGACCCCTTCATGCCTTCAAAACCAGTACCACCTGGGTGACTGACTCTTACACATTACCAAGTCCAGCTGCAGCAATCTCTGGAACATAGCCTCTTTGTGCTCTTAGAAAACACTTCCCAGAACATTTCACCTCAAAGAGGCTGGTCCCTTCTTAATCACTACTAATTTCTTAGCTCCAGCTAACAAGTATCAATAGCCCCATAATGCAAAGGTTTCGATTTAGTAGGTTTGGTATCTTGTTAATCACAGCTGATTCTTCAGTCCTAGCTAACCAAAACCACAGAATCTTCACAATCAAAACAGCAACAGCCCTGATAAGAGTCTTTAATCTTCCCTCTGAAATTTCACAAGCCAGGCCTCCATCTTTTGCATTGTTCTCAACATTACCTTCCAGGCTCCTACAGAACATTCCACAGAGCTCTTACTATCTTAATGGATCTTCTAGCTCAAAATTCCAAAGTCCTTCCACAGTCCTCTCTAAAACATTGTCAGGTTATCACAGGAATACCCCACTATGCTGGTACCAATTTGTTTTAGTCAGGGTTTGTACTTCTTGCACCAAACATCATGATCAAGAAGCAAGCTGGGGAGGAAAGGGTTTATTCAGCATAGACTTTCCACATTGCTGGTCATTACCAAAGGAAATCAGGACTGGATTTCAAGCTGGTCAGGAATCAGGAGGTGATGCAGAGGCCATGAAGGGATTCTACTTACTGGCTTGCTTCCCCTGGCTTGTTCAGCTTCTTTTAGAATCTAAGACTGCCAGCCCAGGATGGCACCACCTACAATGGGCCCTCCCCCCTTGATCAGTAGTTGAGAAAATGCCTTACAGCTGAATCTCATGTAGTCATTTCCTCAAGGGAGGTTCCTTTCTCTGTGATTACTCGAGCTTGTGTCAAGTTAACACATAAAACAAGCTAGTACATCTACTTGTGCAAAGTTCATTTAAATGGACTGTGAGTTAAATCATAAAATGTGTGGTGGTTGGAATAGGAATGGACCCCATAGACTCATCTGTTTGAGTGCTTGGCCTGTTGTCATTGGTACTATTAGGAGGTGTGACCTTATTGAAGTAATATGACATTGTTGGAGGAAGTGTGTCAATGGGGTTGCAGGGTGCTTTGAGATCTCAGATACTCAAACTAGGCCTACTGTTACTTTCACTTTTACTGCCTGTGGATCAAGATGTAGAATGCTCAGCTTCTCTAGCACCATGTTTATCTGCATGGTGCAGTGTTTCCTATCATTAAAATAAGAGACAAAACCTCTGAAGTTGTAAGTCAGCTTCAATGAAATGTTTTCCTTCATTATGTTTCTTTTCCAGTTGCTGTGGTTGTGGTGTTTCTTCACAATAATAGAAACTGTAACTAAGACAGCATGCAAAAACCAAAACCAAACCAACCAACCAACCAACCAACCAACCAACCAGACAAACAAAATCAACCAAACAAAAATCTACTTTAACAGTGAAAGTTGTACATGATAAAACATCAATTTTATCATCATTCATTCAGTGATTGATTAGTATCTCATCTGTTTCAAATTTCTGTTTACTGTCAGTAGAGTAGCAAATGTGGATTAGTAAGTACCTCTGTAGTAAGATGTAGAGTTCTATGACTACCTACCCAAGAGTTCTATAGCTGGATACTCTGGTTGATTGATTCTTAGCTTTTTGCCGAAACTCCACATTGGCTCATGTAGGATCTGTATTGATTTGTATTCTCTTTTACTTAGATTACTATTGATGTGACCAAGGTAACTTTTTGAGAAAAAGTTTATTTCATCTTATAAGCTCATACAACATCACATCATATCACATCACAAGATGAAGTCAGGGCAAGTAAAAAAGTACAAAAGAAAGCTTAAAGCAGGAACTGAGGTAGAAATTGTAAAGGAGTGCAGATCACTGGTTTGCTGGTTTCAACAGCATAAATTATTATGGAGTAGAGGCCCACCAACCCAGATATGACACTGACCAAATGAGCTGGGTCTTCCATATGCGGTGTCCATGAAGGTAAAAATCTTTTGTACAGCAAAGGACACTATAATTCAAGCAAAAATGGCTAAAACTCTTTACCAACTGTAAATCTAATAGAGGGTCATTACATAGAATATCCAAAGAACTAAAAAGAAACAAACCCAGAAAAGTCCAAAACCAAACCCAAACACTGGACATCAGGATAATAAGTAACCTAATTATAATCATGGAATAGAATGAAAGAGTTCTCAAAAGGTAGAATAAAATGGTTGCACAACATTTAAAAGGTTGAAGCTCTGAAGACCTCAAGACATCCAGTTGACAACTATTTTTGAGATATTGTATAACTCAAGCCAGAATGGACAAGGTCAAAAAATAAATGATAGCAGGTACTAGAGAGGATATAGTTAAAGAATAATGCTCATTCATTACTGATATGCACACAAGCTGATAGAGCCACTATTTAAATCAGCATGAAGGTTTCTCAAAAAGCTGAGAATGATTGACCAGAAGATCCAACTCTACCATACCAGAGCACCTATCCAAAGTACTTATCTTTCTACAGAGATACCTATTCACCCATGTTCATTGAAGTTCTTGACTTTGTCGCTAGAAATCTAAAACAGCATAGATTCTCTCACCTGATGAATAGATGATGAAGATGTGAAATATTTCTGTATGTCATACTGCTCAACTGTTAAGAAAAATGATAATAATGAAATTTGCAAGTATGTAGTTAAGACTAGAGATAATCATCCTGATTTTAGTATTCCAGAAACAGGAAACTATTGCATGATTTTTCTTCTGTAGATGGCAACCCTTCAACCTCAACACTGTTTGCGTCATTTAGACTAAATTTAGGTAGCTAGTTAGGTGCCAGAGAGGAGGAGAGAATCTTCCAAGATGCAGAAATGGAACGCAGTGTTAGAAAGGCCTAAAGAGAAATTTAGAATAGAGAAGTGAATTGGAGGAGTGATGGGAGGACAATATCTACAATGTGGTATGAGGAGGGATAACTAATGCTAAAAGCCTTTTGAAAATCTGTTTAGAATCTAACTACAGAAACTTTCTAAAGTTGTACATATATAAATGGAATTTAAATGGAGTTCCTCTATAATTAGGAACCCAATGCTTGAAATTGCCACAGACTGGGTTTGCTGCAGGAACTTGTTGTTCCGTGGGATGAGAATTTTGATCAGGTGGGCAAAAAATTCAGCGAGTGACAGAGTCAACACAAGGAAGTGCTGAGTCTGAGTGTATTTCTTAAAAATGGCATCAGGCTTTTACAGTCATTACAAAAGAGAAATAAAAAAATCTGGCAGCTCAGCAGTTGAGGTACATCCGAGGCCACCTGAAACACACTGGGTCTAAAGCAGCCACCTCTTCTGGACAGGCGCTGCTCTGGGCCCAAAGGGCTGTGGACCACATGAAGATTGAAGCTCGAATGCTCTGTCTCAAATCTGAATGTGTAAGTAAGTCTAAGTCTCTGCATAAAGTGAAAACCAGGCTTATATATTATACAGAAAACAGGGCAGATGACAAAAGTCACGTAGGCAGGTGATGGTTACATTAAGGTCAGTAAGATCAGACAGCAAGACAGAAGTCATGTAGGCAAGTGATGGTCACATCCATGTTGGTAAGATCAGGCATCCAGGTGCAAAGTGGAAGAGCATTGGTGCCCTTTCCGCTGGGGCTATCTTGACAGTCCCAAGCTAATTCTCTGGGTCTGTTGAAGGCAAGCACCAGGAAGTCCCAATCTAGCAGCTCCTGAGAATGCTCTTAAGTGAGGAAAGCCCTTCAATTACTCTCTGGTATGTAAAGCAATTCTGTCTTCTGTGGGACTGCTCTGAGAAGTCTATGTTTACAGTAGCAATAGTGCCTGACCTCTATTCCTAACTCTGAGGACACCCTGTCTGATAAGGCAGCTTCCTTGTGAGAAATTCCAAGCTAAGAACAGCTTGGTAATAAATTAGGATATATTGAAACACTGTGCTGGCCAGGGAACAATGCCCAATTTTAAGTTTTAGCCATTTACGAATCAATTCTTGGGGCACCTTTTATGCCTGAATAAGAAGGCATGTTGATGATTGGAAAGACTAATCTGAAACATGTCTGAGTTAGGAGATGCCAACGACTAACTGAATACTCAGGAGGCACAGACTCCCTTTGAAGTCATAACGCCTGTGGTCCAGGATCAGGTTGTCAAGCCTGATCCTGCAGACTTTACTGGAGTAGATGAATGGGCGTGGCATGAAATTATCATTATATGTCAGATTTAAACAGCCAGCACCATAAGTAAATTATGTCTCTTTTGAATTGTTGTCTAAAAAGGTTCCATATATACTCCCTAACCTTATATTGACAACTAATCGGTTATCCTTCACAACATTATAGTAAGATCCTATTTCTGAAGATACCACATACTTGCAAAAGAACATGGGGAAAATGAATTGGTGTCCAACTAGAATCTTTTCTCCTATGGACTAGTGTTCATGGTGCTTGAAATTACTCTGCAGGAGAAAAGTAGCCATTAGTCCCACAAACTACTAACGCTGTGAGCTACAATAGCACCCTACCGGCACAGTACATCCACTAGTGCAATAGGACTCCCAATGTTATGGGTATGATGAGCCAATTTTTATTGTCCTTAAGACCTTAACCATGGGAAGAAACCCATACCTGACACTGTTCAAGTCTGTAAGAACCTGAGACTAGATCAACCACGTGTCCAAGGGTAGCCCTACAAGAAACATTCTGCTAAGTGAACGTAGCCATAAAATGACTCCTTAGGGCCATTTGCTCCACCCACAGATCACTGCATCACTGGTTTCTCATCAGAGAAGCTTCTTCTAGCAACTAACATGTAGCCCCACAACTAGAGAGCATGCAGAGAGTCAGAGACTTTGGAGTACTCAATCCTAAAGTGTGTTTCTGCGCTATACTCCTACCCTCAATGCCTTGGAATCCGTGCAGAGGAAGAGGGAATGAAGATTATAAAAGCCAGATGTAGCAAAGTTCCCAAGGAAACAACATTTTCCAGACACAGCTAGATCGATGTACACATGAATTTTTAGAGTCGCGGATATAGATACCCGAATTTTGCATATTTTCAAAGCAAACAAAATCCCAGCATGGATAATGGGAAATGAGGAGAATGTGTGCCTTAGGGTTTTATTGCTGTGAAGAGACACCACGGCCCCAGCAAGTCTTATAGGAAAGCATTTAATTGGGACTGGCTTACAGGTTTAGAGGTTTAGTCCATTATCATCTTGGCAGGAAGCATGGAGGCATTCCAAATGGCAGACAGCAAAGAGAGAGAGGCACTGGGCCTGGATTAAGCATTTGAAACCTCAAGCCACCCCCATGCACCAGTGACATACTCCCTCTAACAACACCACACCTACTCTGAAAAGTTCATACCTCTTAATAGTGCCATTCCCTGGTGACCAAGCGATCAGATGAGTCTATGTGGACCATTTCTATTCAACCCATCACTGCTAATTAAAAAGCTATGTGCAAATGATATCTTCTGGGTCATAAATAATCAGTTTTCTTTAATAGAATGACCCTGAATATATCAGCCACAGCCATTTGGAAAATAGTTGGCCAACAAAAAGTATATTCCACCATTTTGACTTGTTTTGGTGTCTGTGTTATATATATGCCTTAGTTTTGTTTGACTTTGCTCATTTTCTCTCTTTTTTTTAAAAAAAGGAAACAGTATGAATTGGGGATATTTGTGCAAGGGGAAAAATCTAGAAGGAGTTTGCTGAATGGAAACATAATGACACATATTTTTGCCTGATAAATTAAAAAAAATTAAATTAAAGCAAACAAACTAGCTTGGGCTTGGAAAAAGGGTCCAGTGGATGAAGTGCTAACAATAGTATAACATTTGAATTTAGATTCACAGAGCCCAAAGAGGTTGGGGAGGTTAATGACATTCATCAACTCTAGCTCTTTGAAATGAGAGAGGACAAGACGATTCTGTGGGTTGCTTGCTAGTAATGATAACATACATTGTGAGTATCAGATTCTGTAGAGTATCATCTCAAAAGCTAAAGATGAATATTATATAGGAGCACACCAGGAGCTTCAGGACCATGCTGTCCATACACACACACACACACACATGTGTGTGTGTGCGTGTGCGTGCATGTGTGTGTGTGTGTGTGTGTGTGTGATATATGTGTGTGTGTGTGTGTGTGTGTATAAATTCACAAATTAGATTTAAG